>SBJP01000094.1:0-29060 GCA_014805705.1 Cucumispora dikerogammari | reverse complement strand
AAAAAATTTATATTAATGAATCAATAAATTTATATTAGTGAATCAATAAATTTATATTAGTGAATCAATAAATTTATATTAGTGAATAACACTGTAATACTAGAAATCGAAAAATGTTTGTTTGAATAGAAAGTTCGCAATTAAAGGATTACATTTATATATATACGACAAACCGAAACAAATAGATAACAAAACATTTTATTTTTATGTTCACAGTACAATCTGTTGACAATAAGTGTGTTCGCATTGTTGAACATTACCTGTATCTGACTTAATATTTATCAATATATATTAATTTTATAAGTCAGCGTAAAAAAGGTATTTTTCACTATAGAACTAATTACTGTTACACGCTCAAGACCTATTCAATTTAGGAAGCGAGATCAGCCGAAAATTCTAAATATTTACACATAAAAATTTTGTTCTTTTTTAAGCAGACAAGTCACTCTGAAAAAACACAGATGCACGAATATTAAACTTTCTAGCGTCGGTTTATAAATATAATTTATAAAATCGCGCTAACATTATAAAAATTGGTTTTTTATCTATAAATTAAAATCAAAGCTTAAATTAAACGAAAAAAAACACAATCGATTATTCAATAAGACAATCAGTTAAATAAAAACTAATGGCAAAAAAACAGAGTTTTTACAAGTGACAGCACAACTTCGATTATAAAAAGAATGTGTTTATCTGTCAATATTTAAAAAAAATTTTTTAGATAAATTTTATTTAATTTTTTTTTGAATGAATAAAATATAATAGTTTCTTCTTTAATAAATTATAATGAGAGCTGTTTTTCGCGAGGGGTATGTCTTTGATGCGTGACAACTATTAAGAAAGTTTCGTGAAAAACAGCTTTTTATTGTATATACAAAAATAACACTATTTTACTCACATTTGATAAAGAACCGAATATTAGGCGAACTTTTCATAATAAAATGAAAAAAAAAACTTTTCGTTTTAATTTAGGGAAATTGAAGAATTACTACATAAATGCTTATACTAATTTTATATTTTTTTTTCATTTTTAATTTATCAGAAACCGCGTACTTTATACAGTTTTAAGCTTCCTTCATAGTCTTAATTAAACAACCCTGATAATATAATTAAACGAAGCTATTCAAGTAATAAATAAAGCTATATATATAGTATTTTTCAATTTCTTATTTTTAAACGGCGCAAGCACACACGACTCTGTCATTTAGACACTTGAGAACTAACTGAAACGAACCAACTATTGCATTCAATGAAAACACAAAAGAATTTAAAAAACACTCAAACGTTCCATATGGTTTTTTGCGACAAGCGACGCAGTAGTTATAATAAAATAAATGTTTGGTCTTTAATTACAAAAGAAAAATGTTTTTAGTTGTTTTTTACTTAAATATTTTGTTGACTCAAATTATAGAGAAATGGCCTTAGTTAGGAATATAGTGAGTGCTGTATATGACTGACACACCTCTATATTTTGTATTCTTAAGAGAACGACTATATTGTAATTTTTTTCTCTTTCAGAAAAATATCTTCTTGTTCAAACTAAAAAAACATGTTATTTTTTCAATCTTTAAAAGCTATAAGACACACATATATTTTTTATTTATTCTGTTTAATAACTGACACACCCCACAGACATCCCCCCACGCCAAAAACATCCCCCCACTATAATTTTATTATAGTATTTTTATTATAACTTTACTAATATTTATTTTTCCGTTTCGTTTCGTTCGTTTTTGTTTTTGTTTTTGTTTTCGTTTTCATTTCGTTTTGTTAGTTTGTTCGTTCGTTTCGTTTCGTTATTTGTAGATTATATATAGTAACATTATATCCACGTAGCTGAGCTGTTATCTTATATAGAGTAATCTATAGAAGGGCCGCTCGATATCGGGTAGAGACTTTTTTTTTATTTATTTAATATAGTTATTTCTTTAAGGAGGGGGGATAACAATAACTGTTATTTTTTTTCTTGATTATATTTTTCATAAAGAGGAATATCCAAAATAAATAGTTTTTAATATGTTTTTGATCAATAAAAATCTCGATATATTTCTTAAATTTTATCAATTAGACACGTTCGTTTTGAAGATATTTTCAAGCCAAATGCACGCTTTTGTGATATGTGTTTAGTTATTTTGTGTTTGTCAAATACTACTTATATTGATGATAACGCCACGCTATTAACTGAAAAAAAAGAGGTTTTTTCGCTTAATTTTATAAATCATAAAAAAAACAGTTTATAATATACAAGTACATTGCTTTCTTTTTCACTCTTTATATCAAAAAGAACCAAAAAATTTTCATCGGTATTGCTATTCGTTTTAAAAAAACAATGCATCGTTTTTACTTTGTAAGTCAAATATTCCATATTTTCTGAAACTAAAATATTTAACTTAGAATTATTCACCGGAAAGCTATTTAGCGTGTTTAGATCAATCGTTTCATATTTTTCGCGACGTAATTTTATCGTTTCGTTTATTTAAATAACGAAGATTTAAAAACACATCTATGTTAAAACTGTTACTCTCAAAATATCCGTTACATATTACGTTGAATATCATACAACTTGGCTGTATGAAAAGTTACTTTGAAATCTTTGAGACTGTCAAACTCTAGAATCTTATGAAGCATTCTGATTTAAGACGTATGTTAGATACTGAAGGAAACTATTTGAGAGAAGGATACATGGAACAATTAATAAATAAAACTGAAAAGTTATCTTTTTCTTTTTCTGAATCAACCACAAAAGTAACCCGCGATTCCGATAAATGTTTTAAAGATTCTTTTATTCTAATCCCCCTAGTTGAGATAAAAGATAGTATTGATCAAGATATTAAACACTCTTTTTTGAAAAACAAGAGCTATTAAATCTTATTTATGATAACTCATCGCATACTAAAACAGAAAAACAATTCAAAAACTTGTTTGATTCTTATCTTCTAGAGAAATTATATTTCTTTCATTCAGATTTTAATAAAACTGAAATTAGTAAATCTGGGAGTGGATATTTTATCTTAAAAAGTTCTTATTCAAAAAAACCTCGGTTATATATATAGCAGTGTTTTTTAGTGACGAGTTTGATCAGTCCCATGGTTCAATTGTTCATAATTTGTATTGGTATTGGATACTGAAACATGGCAATAGACCCAAAAAAAGCCCAGCTTTGAATTAACTTTAAAACTGAAACATCTCAATTCAGAAGATGGTTTAAGAATAAGACCCTTACAAGATGAATCGGGAAATACTCGGAAATTTTCATTATTTCCAGCGATCAATAACACCGTTATCACTCCTTCGGACTCTACTCTTACTGTTAGATTAGAACCATATCCTGTAAACGAAGAACTCTTTTGGATAGTTCAAAAAACATTTTCAGGTAGTTCGATGGAAGGTATGCATTTACAGTTAAAGGTAGAAGATGACTCGGAAGATTATCTAAAAGAGAATAAGACCCAAAGAACCTGAGATGATTTTAAAAATCCTGCTTTAGAATTGAAGTAGTATCAGGAATACACTCGAAAAGTAAAAAAATTTCTTGCTTTCTTTATTTTTTTTTTCGTTTGTATAACAAAGTTAATTTAAACCTTATGGGAATAAAAAGAGTCGTTCTTAGACTGTTTTATGTGAGAATAAAAAACCAAATCATCGTAGTTATTCTGTGTTTCTGCATATGATAGTTTTTTTTACTTATATGCGTCTGCACAATAGTAAATACCTATAGCTTTTACAGGCGAACACGGGGCATTTATAAACTGGAGATTCTTACACACTATTAGAAGCACCCTATCTGTCGAAGCATATATTAAGTAAGGTGTATGTGTTGATAGCAAAAAAATAAGTAATCATATTACAAACTCGTCAAACAAAAAAACAAATATACTTATATTCTTTCTTCTCCCTATTATAACTTAATTAAATAAATTAAACTGTAATTAATCAAACAAAGATCAAGTAAATGTCAAGGCCTTATATAATAAAATCTTTTTTTACTGTTAAAAAGCATAAACCCACGTATATTAGTTTCACTCGTCCACAATAAAATAAATAAAAAAAACTTACGAACGTTAAATCTAATAAAAAAAGTGCACATATGTGAGTGTATCTTAAGATGCAACGCAGGTTTTTTAAATTTAGTCGTCACAGCGACTAAAAACAATATAAATTGTTGAATTAAAAGTAACTTGTAAGGTTTTTTATTTAATTGTTTTCAACGGGAAACGTAAAAATTAGAAACTTAAAACTGTAAAACTAAAAAACAAAAACTGAAAAACGGCAAATCGTAAAATAAAATTGAAAAAAAATATGTTTATATTAAATGATAAATAATCTTCTATTTCAAAAAAAATTTTCCTAAAGTTATTTTTAGAGAAATATAATGAGAAGAGCTGATATTTTGATCGAACAACTTCAGAAACTTGTCTTTTTATTAAAAAGTTATATAACATCAATTTTCAATTAAGGGTTTCCAGTTTCTATTTTTTAAATTTTAAAGTTTCCAGTTTCTATTTTTTTTAAATTTTAAAGTTTTTAGTTTTTATTTTTTTTCATCGTTCTTATTCTAAAATACACATTGTTTAAATAAGCTTAATATAGAAAAAGATTAATCAACTTACAGTAGATTTTATATAAAAAAAACATTATAATGTAATTTACATAATCAAAATTATAGTAGATTTTGCTTAATTAAAATTATAATATAGAACAGAAATATACAAATTCATAAAATAATGATTCAGATATTATGCAAATATCGCTCTTAAATAATGAGTTAAGATATAATTCCTTTTACGGAAAATATTTATGAAGAAAACGATTAAATCTTAATCTATTTTTTCTGAATTAGAATTCATTATTACTTATATTTATAACATATATAAGGTTTTTCTATTGTTAACGGCAAAAATAAAATTGGGACGAAACGAATATGTATATGACAATCAAAATAACGACCTGAGAAAATTAAGATCAAAAATATTAACAATAACATGCAAACTTGTCAGTTTTAAATACAACTAAGGCCTACACGCATCCCAAACCCGTTCGGATCTAAGTCTTTTCAGATTGACGTTTTATAAAAAAATTTATTTATCTATACAGAAGCACGTATTTTAACTAAAAACAGTGTAAAGAAGTATTGAAGTAAACTTACCAAAGAAAAGAAACTATATATTACAGAGTTAGTAGATAACAACACGACATTTACTTTACGAGCCTTTGTTGAACAACACTGTTTTAAAAAACAAAACCATATAGACGGCCACACTGTTACCCGGTCCTTGAGCGAGTTCCATTACACACTAAAACATTTATTTTTCGATATTAAACTAGCAAAACTCTGTCTATACTATTTAAAAAAAAAGTTTTTATATGCTGAAGTTAGCACTAACCTATTGTTTGATATAGAAAAAAAAAAGTTTTTTTTGTCGAGATGAGCTTTTCCGTCTTTTTAACGCACAAAAATTGTACGCTTGATTGCAGATACAGCACCTGTTATAAACAAGCAGATAATAAAAATAAAAATCTGTAATAGCAAAAGCAAATAAATACGATATTTTTGATTGTTATACTAATAAAAATTCAGTTACTGAAAATAATTTCAAAATCTATAACTTAGAATTAAAGTTTAAACATTTTGAGTGTGAAATCGAAAAACTGGCTCGTTTTAGAACTTACAGTATAGTTAATCACTACGTTTGTTTAGTATAAGTTCTAAACAGTGAATGGAGGTTTTAAAATTTTTGGTATCAAGTCGCGAAATGTTTAATATAAATAAAAAAAATTTTGAGTTTGGAAAAACATTATCGTTCGGTTCAGGGTTTTATCAAAGTGCGCCTTTCATCAAGCAATATTTAATGTGATAAAATATACTACACTAACCGATTGGGAAAATATTTTCACAAAAAGTTAAGACTTGTGGAAAAGAGTTTGATAATTTTAAATAAATTATTAATTAAGGTTAAGTTTTTTTCCCTTAACAATAGGGAAATATAATATAGGTTTAATTAAAAAAACAAATTGTTGTTAGCGATAGAAAATCCTATTATATAATATATATAAAAACAAAGATTATAAGTATAAAAGAAATTAAAGTTTATTTAACATAAAGGCTAAAATAATGTAAAAAAATTATAAGGAATTTTATATTATTTAATTTAATATTTGTAAAAAAAAATATAAATTGTTTACGTCAACAAAAATATGTCTTTTTTTAAATGAAAAATATCTTTAATTGTTTCTTTATTTTTTATTTTCTAACTTTAATATGTTTTTATATTATAAATAATTTATCGATTATATTATAATCAGTTAATAATAAAAAAAAAGTTAAATATTATTATATTAATAATGTAATATATAACCCATTACTTATTATATAATAGTATATCTCACATTACCTATAACTGATAAAGCATTTCCCTCCTTTATATAGGCTGGCGCAATTATAAGAAAAGCTTTATCAGTTTTTAGTCGCGCAGTCATTATCTGCTACTGTAGGTAATGATTACATATTCTACTATAATAAAATAAAATATAATAAAAAAACCAAACTTAGCCTTTTTTAATTAATAAAAATATTATTATAATAAAATATAATAATAAAAAAACCAAACTTAGCCTTTTTTAATTAATAAAAATATTATTATAATAAAATATAATAAAAAAACCAAACTTAGCCTTTTTTAATTAATAAAAATATTATTATAATAAAATAAAATAATAAAAAAACCAAACTTAGCCTTTTTTAATTAATAAAAATATTATTATAATAAAATATAATAATAAAAATTACTCAACCAACCCCATTTCCTTATATTTATTATTTTCAATATGTTTATTAATTCTTTCTAATTTTTTTTCAACCATCAACATTCTATCTTTACTATCACCAAATTGATTAATTCTACAATTAGAAGGATCAATATTTGCAGGTACAGTTTTCTTTTCATTATTATTTTCAATATCTTCCTGTTTATCACAGCCTTCTAAATGTAGTTTCCTCATAACTCGATTTATTTTAATAACTTCACAAATTCTACCTTTAAATTCTCCTTTAAAAACTTCAACTGTGTCTCCGGGTCTAACGGGAAATTTCTTTATTTTATTTTCATATGTTTGTTTTAAGGATTTAGTTAATGGGGAACTTATTAGCTTTGTTAATTTTTTGCCGGTGACATTAAAGTGGTTTTTTCTTGTGGTTTTTATTGCAGAAGATTTTTTTTTGTTTAATTTCATGGGGGGCTTTTTTTATTTTTTATATTATTTTTTTTCTTATTATTTTATTATAATATATTATCTGATTTATCAGATAATATCTGCGCGACTGAAGCTGATAAGCCGACTCTTTCCCTTATATCTGCGCACGCAGATATAAGGGGAAGGGAAGCTTTATCAGCTGAAAGGAGGTTGGTGTATGTTTTTATGCTTTATATTATATATATTATCTGATTTATCAATTAATGTCTGCGCGACTGAAAGCTGATAAGTCGACTCTTTCACTTATATCTGCGCTAGAAGATATAAGTGAAAGGGGAGCTTTATCAGCTGAAAGGAGGTTGGTGTATGTTTTTATGCTTTATATTATATATATTATCTGATTTATCAATTAATGTCTGCGCGACTGAAAGGGGGTTGAGTGAGTAGTGAGTGAAAGAAGTGAGTGGTTGTATCTCAACCATTTTCTAATTCATCAAATATAAATAACGGGACAGAACTCTCCTTATTATTATGTAACTGCGGTAGCAGATAACAATATGAAAGGTGAAACAGCAGATAAATAACCAGCATTATATATAATCTAATAAAATAATATAATAATAATAAAATAAGTTAAAAAAGGGAACATAACAATAATTCCTTTTATAGAAATTCAATTTAATTTTAATATAAAAATAAATGCAATAAAAAACCAACTCATAAATAATTTAAACCCCTAAATGTGTAAAATAATATAAAAAAATACATTAAAATAAAATAATGAATCAAAATAATATAAGATAAAAATAAAAGTAGAATAATGAATCAAAAATATGACAAAATACAAAATAATGAATCAAAAATATGACAAAATAATGAAGTTCAAAAAAATAGAAAAATTAGAAATAAAATAAATTCAATTAAATATTTTAGGTTTCAGAAATAATACAGTCGTTTTCTTAATTCAAATAAAAGCAATTTTTATATTTTAATTTTTTTAATTTATTTTCTATTATTTTCTACTATAATAACAATAATATAATAAAAATTTGCGCTCCAAATTCTTAACTGAAAAAATCTCCACTATAAATATTTCACATAGAAAATAAACCCTTCATGTTATTACCACCAACCAACACAGGATCTACACCAACAGCCACAGGAAAATTTGCAGGAAAATCAGGAGCAACACCAAAAAGGAAGAAAGTAAAGTTCAGTCCAACAAGTGCAAAGCCTTTACGTTCAGCAATTAAAAAGAATATTGCTGATACCTTATCTAAGATTGATGATGGTGTAAGTATGAGAGTTTCTTCAAAATCTATTAATATTTTATCTGAATTGTCAAATGATTTAGTTACTGACGTTGCTCAAGAAGCTAATTCTTTAGCTCTTAAAGCTGGAAAACAAACTATTTCTGCTAATGAAATTATTAGTGCTGTTAGTTTAATGTTAACTCCTGGTAGTTTAAGGGATCATGTTGTGGTTCAATTAAGGAATCAAGTAGCTGATGAGAAGAGTATTAGGGGAGCAGGTAAAAAAGCTTGATGGATGATGGTTATAGAGGGGGAAGGAAGAGGGGAGTGAAAAAATGATCAAGTAAAAAAAGTTGCGAAATATTTTTTATTTTAAGGTTTGTTAATAATGAAAGTACGTAATTAAAGAAATTTATTTTCAAAGCAACAATATAATACTCAAAGTTCCGACTGATGTATCGTTCTTTTCTTTATTATTATTATAGCCCAGTGACGCATATAATAATAAGTATAATATAATACCCGCCCATCTCCTTCAGTCGCGCATTCTATACTTGATAGCGCAGATAATATAATATCCTTCACCCATATACTCTCTTCTTCCTTCGGCCGATAAAGCTCCTGCTTCCCTTATATCTACTAGCGCAGATATAAGAAAAAGAGTCGACTTATCAGCATCATTAGCACTGACTATACTTGCTAATAAATTAGCAAATATAGTGGAACCTATTTCAGCCTCTTTATTATTGCCCGCTATCGCGACCAATAATATAATATATACCCGTTCTTCACATATAGCTGATAAAGCATCCATTTCTTTTATATCTGCTAGCGCAGATAAAAAAAAAGTAATCGACTTATCAGCCACAGTCGCGGGTACTGAAAACAAGTTATCAGTAGAAATCTATCCTATAAATATGATAGATTCTCGCTCCTCCCACTTTATTATTACTTGCTATCCTAGATAATAATAAAGGACGTTCAGTCGAGCTGTTCTCTAACCGCTAATAAATTAGCGATTAGAGATTACAAACCCTCACTATAACAATATAAAATGCTTACTGCTTTACCAAAACCTTTACTCACAAAAAGCTATTAAATCTCAGATAATTGAAATTCATTTAAATAATCTTCATTACCACACAACATCTTAATTATTTCCTGCACAAAGAAAGCACCTAGCAAACATCCATCATTAATCCTCATTATATTATTTACGTTTATTGTTTCCTTATTTATGTTTATTGTTTCCTTACAAGAATTACCTTCACAAATGAAAGATGAATATTTTAAACAACTTTTGCATAAAAAGAATTGAGCTTCTTTTTCAATATATTGTAGTTCTATTATATTATTGTTATTATTATTTTGAATATTTAAATTATCATAATTAATTAATAAATCAAAATTTTCATTTAAAAATTGTTTATATTTTATTTTAATGCAAATAATATTTTCATTTTCAATTTTATTTTTAAATATATTTTCATTTTTAATATTAAATAAAAACTCTTTATAATCAAATACGTTTTTATATAAAACCTCATTATAATTAGTTTGAACTTCTTTAACTCCGAGGCATTTAAGGTTTTTAATTATTTCTGAAACTAAATAATTTGCATTATTTTCATTATTCGCATTATCCGCATTATCCGGCTTATTTACATAATTTAAGCTATTCGCATTATTCGCATTATTCACATTATCCGCATTATCCGCATTATCCGCATTACCCGCATTATCCGCATTATCCGCATTATCCATTTTATTTTCATTATCTACAAAATCTAACTTTCCAAAAACTTCAATTATAAAAATAGAATTAAAAATCGTTATTTGATTTTTTAATCCAAATAATCGGATTTGCCTGTCGTATTTAATTATTGATTTTGAAGAAAGTTTTAATTTTTTTGTTTTTATATTATTATTACTTATATTATTTATATTATTTGGTGAACTAATGGGTAGAGTCGTCGTTATTTTTATATCTTCGTTTTCTTCTTTATTTATATTTTCAGAGAAGGGGGTTGGGTTTGTTGACATGTTGGTTTTTTTTATTTGTTTTATTATTTTATATATTGTATATTATTATAGTATGGTTGAGGAGAAGACAATTTCAATCAGCGATTGCAGATAATAGACAGTGAGACTGAATGCTGATAAAACTATTATATTCTTTATATTTGAGTCGGCAAGTATATGGGAGTTTTATCAACTGAAGGAGATGGGTTGATTATCTCTATCTTTAATATCAGATAAAGATAGTGCGAATATGAGGACGTTAAAGCGGGTTGAGAAAAGAGAGCTAAAGTATTGGTGTTATATATTATAGTAGAAACATATATTTAATAAAACAAAGTTAAATTAAAGTGAAAATTTTTATGTTTTATAATACAGTAAGTAGGCTTCGAATATAACGAACTTTTTATTAAAAAAAGTGAGTGTTTTAGTGAAAAGCTGCGAACATTTTTCTATAAAGAATTTTTAATTATTTAGAAAGAAAATATATTAAAAGTGTAATTTTCTTCTTTTTATTTAAAAAATTTGCTAGTTTTTTCTTTTCAATTTCAAAAAATATTTATAAGACTCGAAAAAAATATCTAGCAAAAATATTTCTAGTTCATTACACCTAACAATATCATTCTTATGATATGTATCTTAAGTATTATAATCAACAATTTTATTTTGTGAAATATAATCACAGCTCGATAGCCCCCGATTCTATCATTTAAAAACTTGTATCTTCGATTGTTGAAATTTCCGTTTCGTAAAATGTCTTGATTAAAATTAAGTTTTTTCTATAATTGTAAACCGCCATTTCTATGAACGGCTTTATATCTTCTTATATCATGTTATGACTTCATAAAAATTAATTTTTTTAAAAACATCACTGTGTTTTAAACAAAAAATATCTTGTAGATTAAAAATATCTTTTGTTAAAAGACTATACTTTTTATTTCTAAAGTTTTTTATTATTATCATATTAATAGGTTATAGATTATTTGTGGCATTGAATGTAAGAAAAAAATTAAATATTTGAAAAACTGTTAATTTTATAACCCGAAAAAATATTAAAGATCGTACAATTTTTTTTTGTGTTTTCTCTTTTCTTAGTTACTTGTTTTCAAATACTTACTTATATAAAAAATTTTCGTTGCCTCATGATACTTTGTTGTTTCTATAGATAATCAATTTTCATTTCATTTAAAAATTTTTTTTAAACGTACGAGAAAGTTAACTACGGCCATACTAACGATTAAATTGTCTGAAATATATCAATCTTTATTTACACACAATGTTTCAGTAACTCGTGTTTTTATTTGTGTAACTTCTTTTACGTTAATTTTTTTCGATTTTCGTTGTATAGGACGTAATTTATTTAATATTTAACATATAGACTTGTTTCAGAACATAAAAAATGTTATGATTATCGAAAATTTCCATAATTTTTGAAAAAATATTAAGAAAATATCTTATTTTTGATATAACAATTTTCCCAAAGGTTTCGTGAATTCTAGCCCCGCTAGGATTGTTATTTTTTAAAAAAAATTCCGGATAAAGTAGTTTGTAATGGTGTTTAGCAAAGAATTTTTGTGTTTATTGTTAATTCGTTCTGTTGTTGTTTAAAACAATGGCAAATTTTCTTGAGAACGAGAATCCTTTTTCTCAAAAAAAACCTTGGTTTTTTAATAATATTGACATAAAACACATCGAGTTTATCTTTAACTCTACTTTATCTTTCATAAACATTGGATTTCGTCCCCGCCATTAATAAATGAAGTTTTTTTATTATTTTACTTTTATAAACCGAGATTTCGTATATATTGGCTGTTTTCTTATATGCTGATGTGGTTTTCTGTTTTATATTTTTGATAATTCTATTTTTTGAAGTTTATAAAATTTCTTTTGAATGCGAGTATCTTTATTCGTTTTTATAACAAAAAACACTTTTTATATATTCATTAAATAAAAAACTTAGATTGATAAATAGGGTACTAGTACTTGAAAAAAAAATGATATTTTTTTATTTAGAATCTTGTCGAATCACGTACTGTGTAAACATACTTTAAAAACACGAATTGTGTTTTATAAACAAGTGATTTTCAACATGATAATATACTTAGATTGTGTTTAAGAGCGTTGATTTTATCTGTTTTTCACTGGTGTTGCGTATATTTGAATAAAAGATGTCTTTTTAGAGAAGATTTAACTCCGAACCTCACTGTATATATATATCTAATAGTTTATATATAAAAATAAATATTTGTCACACAACAAAAATCCCCTCTCTTACTTTAAAGAAATAACTATATTAATAAATAAAAAAGCATCTTGATCTGAAATCGAGCTTTTTTCTATAAATTACTACTATATGAGTTACAATCTCGTCAAAGAAGTTATAATGTTAGTATATATATATTGTACCAATAAAAACAAGTTTAACGAAACGAACAAACGATCGAACGAAACGAACGAACGAAACGAACGAACGAACGAAACGAACGAAACGAACGAAACGAACGGAACGAACGAAACGAACGAAACGAAACGAAACGAACAAAGCGATCGAAACGAACAAAGCGATCGAAACGAACAAATATTTATTAGTAAAATTATAATAGAAATACTTTAATAAAATTATAAAAAAGTGAAGGATGTGGCGTTGGGAGTCTGTTGCAGAACGGCGAACTGTGGTGTGTGACAATAATCAATTGTTTTTTTAAGGAGAATTGTGTTTTTGTATAAAAAAACATCTTTATTTTTTTTTACAGATTTTATTAATTGAAGATTTAGTCAAAAAAAATTTTAAATGCGTTTTATTTCCGAAACGTTTTTTATTAATGTTGAGTTTTTTATCAGCCTTTATTTTAAAATATGTTTTCAAAACAAAAAAAATCTTGTAATTTGAAAAAAAATATAAAAATTATGAAACAAGTCATATAAATAGAAAAACCAGAATATAAACCGAATATATAAAAAACAATCGATTTATAAAAAAATTTTATTGTATTTTAAACAAATATTGTAATAGAAATTATAAAAAGTTTGTTTGTTTAAAGCTTTGTTATGTTATCTATGTTATGCCAGTCAATTGGTTTTTATTTATTATATTTTTATATTTTAATTGCCTCCTACTTATTTAATTGGATACAGCTTATTTGGAAAATTTTTTCTTTAAAATTAAAAAAATCTTCTTGCGCTGGATGGAACCCACTCTTTAGTTCAAGTAATGAGTAGCTAAAATCCAGCGAGAGTGTAATTAAAAACAAATAGAGTTTTATAAAATAAGCTAAGAAATTAAAAATTTCGAATACTTATCTAAGATTTCGAGTATGAGAGAATTCCATATATTTTCCGTTTTTTAAATTGAAAAATACTTATGTCCAAAATATGAAAAATATGAAAAATATTGAAAGTAAAAAAAATATGAAAAATATTGAAAGTAAAAAAAATATGAAAAGTAGATGAAATAGAAAAATACGAAAAACGTGTATATGAGTCAGAAATAACTAAACAGACAAAGAAAAAAATCGATAAATGATTATGAGAAAGATAAGTAAAAGACGAGAAAAGAGAGGAAAACGAAGACTGTAAAAATAGAAAAACTGATAAATAAAGAGAAGTAAAAGATTAAAACATTGCATCTACACGTTACTTCACAAAACAAATTTTTATAAAAACGCGTGACAAAAAGCAAATTTTCAAGTGAAAAACATTTAAACGTATTTTATATTTTTATTTTAAAAAATATCTGTTCTTTTTTTTCAACATTCGAAGTTTTTTTTCTGACATCTATCTCTTTATTTAATTTAAGAGAAACAACCATTTCGAGCTTAATGAAATTACTTTAGTTTTCATTAGTATATCTGTATGAGATTTGTTTGACTAAACAAACTCTCACACACATTAGAAGAAAACGAGTTATATTCTGCATCTTTATACTTAACTGTCTTTTGACTGTCCCTTATTTTTTAAAAAAAACTTTTGCGAAAGCGTCATTTTATGTTTCATTCATTTGCTTGATTTTGAATAGGTGCAAATAAAGAATTAAACTGTCTTTTTTCCGCCTTTTGTCAACTTGTAAATCTTATCTGAAAGTAGTTTGTTATTTTTGTATCAAATGCTGCATTATATGAAGTCTCAAACGAGTCAGATAAATAATAATTTAATATTAGAAGTTTACTAATGAGAGCGTCAAAAAGATAAGAACTTTACATAAGATTATTTTATTTGTAAATCCGTATTAACCAATGAAATATATTCATTATTTCTTCTAACAACATAGTATTTATACTCTCTTAAGTGTAAGCAACGAATTAACAATTTCTTTATCGCTGACAACAAAAAATTTTTTTATTTTAGAAAACCAATGATTTATAGACTAGTTATATATTCAACAGTTTTGTTGTTTGTTATAAGCGATAGATCTATTACAGGTCTTAATTTAGTCTGGTTCTTTAGAATGTTTAATTTTTTCATTATTCGCAAGGTTTTTTTAATTTCGTTTTCATAATTTTTTGTTAAAAAACTCGCAGTCGCAGTGTTATATCTATGTCTCGCACATCCAAATAACAGGTCATTGATAATATTAGCATTTTGTTATCCGAGTTGCAACTATACTCTGGGATAAAAGAGAAGAATTTAAAATCTTTATCATAAATCTACAGATTAGCCTTCATAAATTTGTATGTCTTCTCGTATTTAACTCAGTTTTAGCATTTAATAAAGAAAATGAGAGTAAGTTAAGACTTAATTTACCAAAACATACAAGCCTTACAAATATAATGTGTATTTGACTCTGATTACTAATAAAACATAACTTCTTTCTATTAATAAATTATATGACTTTTATTTTCAATTCGATCTGCACAACAAGTAAATGACAGTATTTTAACAGTGTGTATTTATTTTTCCTTTCAATATAGTCTACTTTTAAAAACGCTTGTTTTCACATAGTCAAAAAGACAGAACAGTAAAGCCCTTTTGCTATTTTTAAAAGAAAACACTAATAAAAGTTTTTACTTTATCAGAATCTGCGAAAAATCTTGAATATTTTAGTAAACCAACTTTATTTCATAAATTCTGGTTTTCTACCCCGTGTGTTTTTTATGTATTATGATCAAGTAAATGTAAACAATGTCTTGCTTTGCTAATTATTCTTTACGCTGCATACTTCACATCTGTAATCTGTGTGATTTACTTTGTCGAAGAAGATGTTTACTTTGTCAATGCTAAAATATTTTTTCGGCGCTTTTTCGCGCGTGAGTGATATATTTAAAAAACGTTTACTATGTTTTTCAAGCACATTTAATTAGCACTATTGTTATCAAAGAAAGTTTCGCTTACTTTTCATTTTTTACTAAAATTTTATTAACTATTTTTCTTGATCTGAATGATCGTTTATAGAGTTAGAACCCTAAACTATAAGTCAGTTTCGAGTCTAACGCAAATTTCCATTAATCCGAAATAATAAATGACGAGTTGTTTATCTGAATACACATCCAACACGATTGTAGTTGATCACTGTATAAATATATGGTGTTTCATTTAGATCAAAGTTCGTAACTTGTTTTTTTTAAAATCGACACTGATGTCATATATACTGGCATATGTTTTTTATGATAAGTCTACTCTATGATGCTGACTCAACAGTCGAAAAATAAACGGATTTTAAAAAAAACCCAACTGTAACTTTAATACTTAGACTATATTTTTGTAATTTTCAAAAATGTAAAAAACTTATAGATAGAATTTTGCATCATAAAACATACTCAATTTTAAATTAACGAGTAAGTATCAACTAAAATTTAATAAACATTTGCAGTTAAACTAAAAGTAACAGTTTTTTATTTTTTTTCGCCGACATTAAAAGTCAGACACGCAACGTAAGATATGAATAAATTAAAGTATGTGATTAGGCTGTCTGAACATAAAATCGAAAAAAAATATAAAAGGGAAGAAAAGACAAAAATTTTTGAAGTTGGAAAATACGAAAAAAATAAAATACAGAAAGTATAATCACTTGAACAAAAATTAAAAAACATGATTAAATATAGAAAGATTTTTCATGTATTTTAGTTGAAAAAAAAATCAAAAAAAATTTATATTTATAAACACAATAAAAAAGTAAAAGCATGTTTTAGAAACTTTTGATACTTATACACTTTACCTACTATAATCTTAATTTAAGAGAGTTTACACTATATTTTGGTTAAACAAATACAGATAAGTAAAAACAAAATCACTATTAGTATTTTTTCAATTTTTTCTTTAAAAAAAAGATAAAACACGTATTAGTTGCGGCGATACACGCGAAATAGAACTCGTACGAACAACCTATCGTCTTTAATAAAAATATAATCAAATGATTGACAGTGTCCAGAACCGTTTATGCTTCTTAAGCTCAATAATAATAAATAAAAAAGCTGCTCGGGCAATATTTGCTATTTAAAATTGATTTTGGGCTGTTTTTTATTTAAAATTTTTTGTTTAATTAAATAATAGTAAGAAGATTACAAATTAATATTATAGTGAAGTAAATGTAAGAGTGCCCAAAACAGAGTATGTGATCATAGTAGCTCCACAGTAAAAATATGTCGAAAGAAAAAACTTTTTAATGAAAAAGAGAATTAAGAACAAAACTGATTTGGTCAAATTTGTTTTCCAGTAAATACTTAATTAACTCTTAATACAAAAGAAAACATATACGATTTACTGATCTAGTTCGCTCTTCTGCAATCAACTTCGTATTTGATACATTTAATCGTATATACTTAAATTTCGACTCAAAAAACAACAATACGTGTCATAAAAAAACAACAATATACGTGTCATAAAAAAACAACAAAGTAAAAGCCCAGACACACAACTATTGCACACTGACAGCGATAAACTTGTAGACTTTTCACTCGTAAAAAAACAATCACTTTATATAGTTGATGAATTGGTAGTCAAGAGTGGAATTATTTATGTTTTGTTTTCACAAAATGACATTGAGAATCAGCAACAACAATTATATCATTTAACTCAAACACACTGGGTCTAAGTACGAGAAAAACGACACAGTAGCAAAATACACTAATCTTAATAAAATACTAAACATGTTTTGACAATGAGACAGGATATTTACAAAGGTTATGATCGGGAGGAGTCACTCGAAATCTTCCATCCAACTACGCAGTTGCAAAATGAAGTGTTCGCGAAAATATTAAGATGTATCTTGAAGATAGTCGCATACAGACTTTACTGCGTTTGATAGAATCAAAAATCTAAATTAACTTTTTAGTAAAGAATTTTATTATAGTTTGAGTTAATCAAGAACTAACTATAAATCTTATAGATTTAAAAAAAAATTTTTATAAAACCTTTAATATTAGTTACTCGGTAAGTATGTTCGACAGAGTTCTTTCAAGAACTCATTATAATTTAAAAAAGCTTTTTTGTCTTCATTTCTAAAAATTATAAAAACAACTTTTGAATAAGTAACATAAATAAACAAGAAAGTATAAAACATTAAAAAAAACGATATATCCAAAAAGTTTTATATTTTTGGTCGAAGTATGACTTTAAACAGTGTCTCGACTAAAATAAGCCATGTTTCGCAGGCCCGGTGACTATTTACACACACACTCCCGATGCTAGAGGCAGAAAATTTTTTGTTTTAATTGTTATATTCAAGATAGGTGTTTTGTATCACACTATACGAAACTTTACACTTAATTAGAAAGCTATCAAGAGTTAATTAAATAGTTGAATATATCGTGCTTGCAGAATGAAATAATAAAATATCTGTTTGATTTAGATGACTATAGAATTTATGATTATTCTGACTTAAGAGATAATTAAAATTTTTAAAACAAAATCAATGTACCTCTATCTTATTTACTATTTTTAGATCTTAAAAATTTTTTTTGAAGTTTGAAAAAAACATATTTATAAGCGTCGAATTTAAAACAGCACAAAAGCTACATGAAACAATTAATTCGATCATTACAAGATTTTCTTAAACAGCGTGCAAAGCTTTTTATCGTAAGTTGCTACGTTTGTTATTTTAACGAAACATCGAATAGGTAAAATATTATTGAGTAATATAAACAAAAATAAAAGATATTCTTAGAAAAAAACGTTTATTAAACAAACTCTAATTCTTCTTGTGTTTTTTATTAATTTTCCTGATGTTATTTTATATCACTATCTGTTAATAGTGTCTTTTTAATTGTAATAAAGTAAAAATGTTTGAAATTTTCAACAATAAATACTAGCTTTGATCTAAGGGTGTAAATATCCATTAAAACAGAGGTTTTCCGCTATTTAGTATATTACCAAAAACATCTAAAAACAGTTCCACTATTTGGTAGATTACCAAAAACATCTAAAAACAGCTCCACTTTATTAGGACAGCTGTGCTTTTACAATTAAACCTCTACTTTTTTTTTTCTATAAAAAAAAATTTTTTAAATTTATAAAACTCTAACAACTTATTATGACATGCTAATTTAACGTAGTTTAACAAATCAATAAATAATAGTTTAAGTTTTTTTTATCTGTGTTTAATTCTTCACTATTACTGCCCGTCTTAATAGCATCTTTTATATTTTCAATATGTCGATTTATGAATTTTTCAGATATAATATAACAGTTTTATTCTTCTTTAGGCAGGTTTAAAAATGAGCGAGAATTTATGGTTGTTAAGTAATATGTGAAGCTAGTTGTTAAAAAAACAATCACATATGTTTTTTGTTTAAATGAACTATATGAAAAAATTGATGTTGGTGTTCTATAGAGATTTTTTGTGAGAGACTAGCAAAATCAAAGCATCTTTTTATTTTATATTTATATATTATAAATATTGTTACGCGCCACGAACATTCTTCCCCCTCCCCTTAAAAAATTAACTATAGTAAATAAATAAAAAAAAGTTTTATCTTGGAACTAGGCAGTCTACCTATAGATTATTATATATAAGATGACAGCTCGACTATGTAGCCATAATGATAGTATATATTCTATAAATAATGAAAAAGTTTACGACATCAAAAACGAAAAAACGAACGCGACCAATGAAAAAAAAATAAACATTATTTGAATAATCTAAAGTGCTGGCGGCGTTCCTGGGGTTTTACATCCTTTATGGGGGTTTCATCTCTCTTCCCCCGCCCCAAGAAAAAACAAAAATTAAATATATAAAATTTTATTAAATTATTTTATATCAAACTATATTATAATAACTTTTATCAGATTTTGCTGTAATTAGATTAATTTTTTTTAAAAGGTTGGAAAACGCGACACAGAGGGGAGTAACCAGAAAAGCCTCAAACTATATTATAATAATTTAAATCAAGCTTTTTTTTATTTAATTAATGTTTTTTTGAGGGTGTGAGAATCTTATAGAGAAAGTGAAACCCAGGAATACCTGGCTGGCGATGTTTTTGCGCCCGATGGTTCAACAGATGAAAAAAAACATTTATTGATGTGTTTATAATAGAAACTCTATATTAAAAATATAGTGTGTGTGAGGAAGGAAGTCTGTAGCATAAGAAAATGTCTGTGGTGTGAGGAAATGTCTGCGTCGTGCAATAATTATTAAAAACACTTATTAACATAGGGATTACTCAAGCGAAGCTCGAATGTATTCGATTAAGTTTTGATTCAATATAAAAATTCGTTTTTGAAAAGACTAAAGGGTGATGGAGGAGAGGGTTAAACTTTAATAGAACTAAATGACCGTGGAATATTGTCTTTTTCTTTCAATAAAGATGTTTTGTTCGTTATAGAACAACAATAAATTAAAAGGCACAGTCCGTTTCATTAGGTAATGAATAAATGATAAAAACTTTACGCTATTTTTTTATTCTGCTTAATTGAAACTTAGTTGTCATTAAAAAAAATGGAAGGCCACAGTGTGGCGCTATAATATTACTTACGTTATTTAACTTACAACTTTTTTTTAAGTGTTAATTAAAAAGAGTGATTTAAAAGTAACACAGAAGCGTTGGGATCACATAACGGTTATAACTAAGTTTAATAATTACCTTTTCAGTTGAACCTAGTGAATAAATATCATTTGTGATTTTATTGAATATCTGTTTATGAAAACAGCAAAGTTTCTATCAAAATTTTCATAAATGCGAAGCAATAAAAAGCGACCTGCCTTTTTTTAAACATTGGTTTACTGTCTTTCCAAACCTTACCTTGTGTGCAATAGTTGAAATTGCATCTATATTATGAAATGAAAATTACTAACTAGTGTTCTTAAGAAACACATGTTTTTTGAATCCTGCTTTAAACGATGCGTCGATATGTAATTTTTAAATATTTTAAAGTCTAAACAATAGCTTTTGTATAAACCAGATCAACCTATTGTAAATGAAAAAAGATCGTTGCTTGAATATATAAAATTTTTTGTTAAAAATAGAAGATAGTCGTTTATTAAAAAAGTTTTATATTTTTACATATTAACATATTTTCAAATTTGTAATTGGGAATTCGTTTAATGAAGCAATGAGCTATAATCTTTAAAGAGTGAAATTTTTTTTAAATTATTTATGAGCGTTTTCTAATTGTTCAGTGTTTTAGTAATAACTTTTTTTACTTCTATTATAAAAGATATATGAATACGCAACAGAGTTTTACATTAGACATTATTCAACTAAATTTTTTTTTACAAAAAATTGTTGTAACCACACATACAAAAAACATAGACGTCTTTATCGTTATACGGTCCATCTGATTATTAAAATATACAATTTTATAATGTTAAATACTAAAATGTTTGAGTATGATTTGTTTAAAAAGTTTTTTAGTTGTATGTTTTGATATTGAAACAAAGATAAAATAATAACGTTTTATTTAAAAGTGTTATTTTTGTGTTTTTGATTTTCTAAAAAAAAGTGTTTTCCAGCATTTTATTGGTATTAAAAACATTTAAATTTTTTTGAAATGTTATTGACATTTTCTTTTTTGAGAATAATTGGCTGCTTAAATTTACATCTCCTATTTGGCCGTATTGCTTTTTTATTGAAAAAATTATCTTTGGCTTAATGTTTTAAAGAACATTACTAAACTAAAAAATTTGTAAAATATAATGATGATTTTTATAATATATGATACTTGATGGAAAAATATTTTGTATTGAAATTTTTTAATATTCAATTAGAATGATACTTTTTGTTTAAAATAGTAGTTTATAACGTAAACAGCTATTTTTTTCATTAGCAATGTAATTATCTCTTTTTTGAATATGTTCCCTATTTGAATAGTTTTTTGAAAAAACATATCATGCACAAGTACAAGCTCTACTAATGTTTAATTTAGTTAGTATGGTGTTTATGAGAGATGTTGAGGATACAAGTGAAGAGAGGCTTGCTAAAATTATTGACTAGCCGTATATCTCTAAGAGAGTACACGGATTATCTGAAGAAAATGGAGATAAACAAAACTGGTCGCAGAAAAAAGAAAAGCGAGCGATATTGACTTTGTGTTTTTAATTAAAAAAAAAGCCTTGCAGATAGCTTAAGTTTTGAATTACAGTATAAAGAAATGTATGTGTATACATAAGATCAAAAGTTATTTTTTACAGTAGAAACAAAAATAATTTTTCTTGCTATGAAGAATAGCATTGCGAATACATAGGTCTACGCAACAAAGGATCTTATAAAGTGCCCTTTCTTGGCGAAAGACGTTTTGAATATACCATACAACAACTTGACTGTGTTATAGACAATTTTATCATTAAACACTTGAATGAAAACTCGGATAGTGCTATTAAAATCGTTATTTTCACATACGGAAGGGCTCCATATAAATCTGATTGCACAAATGTTCTACTAGAAAATAACCTCGTGAAACTTCCTATGATGTTCACGGGAATCCCAACTTGATTGACGTAGAAATAAAAAACAAACTATAATAATACCCAATACTACAGATCATAAAACAGTAAACGCTATCGAAAAAATAAACCAATTGATATCATTAAGCGAACCGGACAAGCCCGAGAACATAAAACAAAAAATATTCTCTATGGCTCTGGTTTGCTAAAAAAAGAAGAATCAGTGGAGTCATCTCTTAAAATAAACACTTCAGAACAATTCACATAAACCAGTGAATCTATTGTTGAAAAATTTATTGTAGATTTTATCGCTATAAAATCAAGTCTTTCTCAAGAAACTCTGAAATCTGAGATAGAAAATCAAAAAACTGACAAAAAAATTTATTTATATCTGCTTTTAGGAAGCTTTGTGTTGCTTTTGATAGTGGCTTGTGTGGTTATATAACCTTAGGAAAAAGAAACGGTGTAAACTCGGTTGAAAACAAAGAGATTTGAGTTAATTTAATTAAAAAGACTTCTCTTAAATTTTTTTATTGAAATGATAACAAATTTCGAAATAAAAATATACTAAACAGAATTAAAAACAATTAATTTTTACATCAGCCCTAATTAAATACTTCTGTATTTAAAGACATTTATTTAATAAGCGATAAAAAAGAAACAGCTGTGATGTTTGTCTAATATATTTTTTTTCAAAAATTTACGTTAATTGAAGAAAATAAAATTTTGCAATAAATAAAAAACATATTGTTTCTTTATCTACTAAGCAAAATTGATAAAAATATTTTTTATTTTGATAGACGCAAAAAACAGATATAAAAATTTTTTATTTGTGCATTTTTTTCAAAAAAAAACGAGTTAAAATTTTGTTCATTTATGACCAAATAAAAACATTCTATCTCTTTACCTTGTGATTAGATTATAACGACTATTTAAAATTCTCATTTAAATTTAAATTGAAAAAAAGCTTTTTTTCTTTGCTTAATTAAATTTAAATTTTCTTAATTATTTTTTAAATGGGGTATATTAGAAATGTATTAAACATGTTTTCTCCCAAGGCGGTAATGGTTTTTAAAACCGATGAAAAAAAAATTTCCTTAATCTTCTTCCTTATTGCGCAAAATCGAAAACAATACTTTTTATTTATATCTGATATTATTAAAAAAATAAAAATATGTAATGAAAGACTTAAGCACAAAATTGTCATTTATTTATACAGTTTGTTCAATCTAGTTGGTCTCAGTAAAAATTGTATTTTTTTAAAACCTTATTCTCGTTGATCATTATACTTTGTTTGATTAATTATTGTTACACGTCAAACACACCCCCCACGCCAAAAACATCCCCCCACTATAATTTTATTATAGTATTTTTATTATAACTTTACTAATATTTATTTTTTCGTTTCGTTCGTTTCGTTTCGTTTCGTTTCGTTTCGTTTCGTTTCGTTTCGCTCGTTTCGTTATTTGTAGATTATATATAGTAACATTATAGCCACGTAGCTGAGCTGTTATCTTATATAGTAGTAATCTATAGACGGGCTGTTCGATACCGAGTAGAGGCTCTTTTTTTTATTTATTAAATATAGTTATTTCTTTAAAGGGGGGAAGGGGGGATGCCTGTGGGGTGTGACAATTATTAAAGTTTTTTAAAAAAACATAATTACAAAAATTGAGTTTTCTATATTTTTTTAACAAATTTTATTACGTATTTTATATATGCTTTTAGTTTAATTGTGGTTTTGTTATCGAGAGAATTTTATTCAGTAACAGTAAAAAAGCTCTCCTTAGTGCGTTGATATGAACTTACTGGTTCTAGTTGTTTTAACTTTGAAAGATTTTTTGTATTTTGTCTTTAAGCTAAATTACTAGTAGCGCCTGTTTTTTAGAACAAACCGATAAACATTAAATTACGAGTTTTTTAAAAGTTTTTTTCAATGTAATTTTTAATATTAAAAAATATCTATTAGACAACTTTAGATCAAATGAACACAGACTTTTTGAAGACCTAAAATATACACCAAATTCTGGTAATCATATCATCAAAAAAAGATCTTTTTTCATTCAAAATTGAAATAAATTTAAAAAACTTTTCATCTGCCTAAAAACATATAACTTAAAAACTGTATTCACCCTATATACCTTATAATAAAAACATAGTCAGTTTAAGGAACTAAAAAACCAAAGTTTTTCTGATAACAATACGACAATAAAAAAACATTATCTTTCATTGACAATATTGTTTAAATAACTAATGCGTATTCCATAATAGCATAGAAACAAATAACAGAGAGATATACATACCTATGAAGAAATTTCTACAAGTATCTTATCTTGTTTTATATTTGAGGTCGTAAATACAAAAAAACATTTTTTTGCAAACATTAGTTTGTAAGTGCGTAAGTAGTTTAGAGAATAAAAGCTGGAAAAGATGAAGTTGAACAAACATTTTACTCAACACAAAAAACAACACTTTATTCATCTCATTAAACGAGTAATTAGACAGACGTTCTAGAACCAACAATTTTATTGTACATTGTGCGCTAGTGATTTTCAAATATGAGTTGATAGAATTCTTATAGAAAAAGATATTGATGTTTTTAAAAAAACACGTTAATAAAATTTTGTTCTATTTCAAAATATTTGATTAAAAAACATCATATTAATAACAATATTCGACTATTTAATATATAATAGTTATATTCAGAAAACTAAAATCGAAAGAAGAAAGGTTTTACTCAGACTTAAGTTTCTCTCTACTTAGTATAGAAGTTAGTGGAAGATGTTTTATCTCAGATTTAATTTACGTGTGTTAATATTTTACGAGTTAAACAGTTTAGTAATTACTAGGGCAACCAAAATGCCTTTAAATGCCACAGATGCCATAAATGCCTTTTTTTCTAATTTAAGTGCCATAAATGCTTTTTTTCAGTTTAAATGCCATAAATGTTTTTTTTTCAATAAAATATCATAAAACCCTCTTTTCTTCAATAAAATAAAAATCCTTTTAATTAAAATAGTACGTTTTCAAACTTTTAATTATAGTAGCATAAAAACATACAGATGGTTTTGTTTTCAAAGTGGGTTTTGGTAAGTATTCATAAATAAATAAAAATTGTTATAAAAACTGTGTTTTTATAATGTTTTTTTACTAACGAAGTTTCAAACCAATAACTGATCCTTTATATATAAGTGTGTAGAAACGAATTTGATTGTTTTCAGTTTAAAAAATGCGAGTTATTATTGCTCTTTAAATTTTGATAATACCGAGTTGTGCAAAAAAAACAATAAAAACAAATTATTCTATCAATAAACCAAAAAAAAAAATTATAATAAAGGGCATATTATTCTATAATTTAGTTTATTTGGCGTTTTCGAATGATATAAATAATATAGTTACTATATTAAACTATCGTTAAAATAACAAAGCCATATTATCGAATAATATGAAGCGATCGTTTTAGAAACTTTAAAATGCCTTTTCAAAGTTTTTAAATGCCTTTTAGAAATTTTTAAATGCCATAAAAATAAAAAATAAAAGTCTTTTTTTGGCTGCCCTACTTATAAGTCAAAAATATGTGTGTTCTATTTTTTTGACATATGTATGTGTTAAGACCATGAAAGTACAACTATCCATTGATAATATAATTTTATTTTTTAGGCTTTTCAAGTTATTAGCCAACTTTTTGCTCAAATATTAAACATATTGGTCTTAATCTGTGTCTTTTGATTACATTTATATCTAACAAAAAACTTAACAACGAATCTTTTAAAAAAAATAGCACTTTGTAATTACCGAAACAGTCGGTAAAAGTTTATCGGCTTCGTTCATATTTATTCACAACATAAAGTGCCTTTTTTTTGTACTTCTTACTTCTTCCGATATTCTACTATCGGCCCATAGAAGCCAATATTTTATTAAACAAGACATTTATATAACAATTGTATATTTCTGAAATTTTATAGTTTTGTATTTTTTTTTTGAAAAAAAACAAACCGTTCAGTGAAAACAACTTTAGCCATTTAAAATTTTTCCTAGATAATGATCCTTTCTGCTATTATTTCTTGTTTTTAATTTATATATCAAACACAGCAATCTTAAAATGTTCTAAGCGAAAGGTTTTGACAATCCTATTTGCTTTTAACAAGAGAATTTTAGCAGAAAAAATACCATCTTTTACTTCTACAGCACCTAATCCTTTCACCGTCTTTGTGGAAATTATACTAATCTTCAGGTTTTTTTAACATTCTTATTATCTGCGTTCTGATCAATGCATTTATAAATCTCAACATTTTATAAAACGAAATTAGAAAAAGATCTTTTTGCAATGAACTATTTAGATTTGAACATAATCATTTCAGCAACACGCAGTGTAATACTTTTGAAAACTATAAGTAATTTCTATTACGTTTATCTTTTCACTGATCGTTAAATTTTTACTTAAGAAACTTGTTTTTTCATTGATAAAAAAGAAGCAAGTTTTAAAAAAAAGATTGGTAATTATTCAAAATGTGGTTTTTAGTAACAATTTTTCGAAGTAAAAATGCTTGGAAGTTTGAATGTATAAGCAAAAGTATATAAATCTTGTTGAGCCCGCTTTTCTGTATGTATCTTTTGAATATATATATATACAATGTTTTATATTCAGTATATATTCTATAACTAGTACAAAAACGGGAATCAAAACTTCTATGTAGATTAGTGAATATGTTAATAAAAAAAAAAAATAATAAACAATTTCAAATTTAGACTAAAAAATATTCGACTTTTAAGATAAATTTAAGAAAATATACTGAATATATAAAAGGTTTTTATACAAACAAAATAACCATGCAAGTTGTGTTTAAGTGGAATATAAAATCAACAGAAAAACTCATACGCACCAGACACTCAAGTTATTTTCAACATCAGTTTGAAATGGCTGGACGAAAACCTATGCTTATGCAAGCAGTCTGGAATGAGTTATCAGTTAACATAAGTTCTAGTATAAAGCCGAAAATGTGTAAAACCAAATACAACTCTTTATACGCAATTTACAAAAGTTATTTAAAAGCAGTCAAGCTGTCTGGTACAGATAGGGTTAAATGGATATATTGGGATGTTTTTCACAATACATTACCAAAAAAAAAAATCTACTTTGTTCGAATTAGACTCTAGTGCAGATTAGATTCGTTGGAAACACATAGGACTGGATATGCTGTTAACAATAGTCAATTTATGAGTGAAGAAAAAACAGAAAAAGTTAGAAATGAAAAACAAGATAAGCTAGTTGACCTTAAAATAGAAGCTTTAAGTAAAACGGTTACAGTAATGGATAAAGACAAAGAAATAAATGAAGAGATAAATAAATTTAAACAAGAAAACAGCAAATTAAAAGAATCTTTAAAAGAAATAGGAGATAAAATTAACTCAATTCTCGATCTTTTAATTCATAAAATCTAAATTTGTTGAATTGTTGTTTTTTATAAATAAATTTGGGAACCCATATTATTTCATTAAATATTTTAAAATTTTCGCTCCGAAACGTTCTCCAAAATCTTAAACTTGTTTTTTAATGTGTAAAACAATTTAAAAAACAGCCAATTGTCTTCATAAAGTTTTAATTCACTTTATGAAAGTGATTTTTTGATTTAACACGTGGCTTTTCTTGTCTATAAAGCTAGTTAAAGCCGGAAAACGCAAAATATAGACAACGGCGGTCGTTTTTTTTATTTATCTTCAAGGATTTAATTTTTTATAAACTCTTGAGTCGCGTACGCTCTTGATATACTGCGCTTTTTTTTTTAAAGTCAGAGATAATAATAAACAAAAAGTAGAAAATCTTTTTTCTATTATAGCAAAGGCAGTTGAATCCCGAAACTTTTTTTTTTCGTTTTAAGTGCTGAAAGCGAAAACTTTTTTTTTAACAGAACTAAGGTTCGCCCCAAAAAAATAAAAATCTGTTTTTTCGTTGGTCGAAATTGTAATAAAAAATGAGGGAAATGTTAAAAACGATATATAATACTTCAGGCGCATTGAATAATGCTTTTTCAGAAAAGAATATAATAGTCTACACAAGAAAAAAAATTAGGTTTTCTGATTTGAAAAGTCGATCAAAGAGTTTACAAACCCCTGTATAGTTGTTAAAGCTTTGATAGGTTGTAAAATGATTCGAAAATTAACAAAGAAAAAAAACTTTTTTCTTTATATTTGACATTTTTTGATAAATAAAAAACAAACTGCAGCAATAAAAAGATTTTATATTTCCTAATATGGAATATTACACCTTTGTTTCGGTTTACTTTTTTATTGTCTTGGAGAGCTTTGTTAGAGGTTTTGTATAAAGCTCTTGGGTATATTCATCCAACTTTCATTAGGGTCTTATATTAATTGGTTTCTGTTCTCATGTTAACTTTTTGAAGCTCTTTATTCATATATATACATGTTTTTAGCTGTTTTAAATCAGGCGACTGCGATGGTCATTTCATCACATGAACACAATTGCTTTTAAAAAAATTTAATAATATACTTCGATATGTGGCAAGGTGTCTTGTTTTTTTAAAAAACAGGTTTACATGAAACAACAATTGCTCAATATACTCACTAAACATCTTAACTAATTGCTGATATATTTTAGAGTGTCTATCGTATCGTCGACGATAGTTAACTTTCCAATTTTATTATATCTATTACAGCTCTCTATTTTGCTTACCCCCCCCCCCCCCCCCCCCCCCCCCCCCCCCCCCCCCCCCCCCCCCCCCCCCCACCCCCCCCCACCCCCCCTCCCCCCCCCCCCCCCCCGCCCC
>SBJP01000093.1:0-29123 GCA_014805705.1 Cucumispora dikerogammari | reverse complement strand
AGCACTAGATATGAGGGACTTTGATTAAATCTTATTTTATTTCATTTTTTTATTTTTATATAATTACCTGACGTTTATATAAACGATATTTCAAAAAACAGATACAATGATGTTTATACTATATTTGCTTCACGTTGTCTAAAATCATTTTCTGTCTATATCACAGTTCATTTTCGATATATATCTTTTCCTCTAATTCTAATATAGTTTTTTTTACAAAGAATTACTTAAATAGAAATGGATTTTAATTAAATAGAAATGGATTTTAATTAACTAGAAATGCTATACTATAATATAAAATAAACAAAAATCACAAAACCAAAACAAGCAAAAAACTACTTTAATTAGAACCAAAATAAGCTCAAATAAAAAAAACAATAAGAATAAACTATAAACTAATCTAACGAAAAGAAATCGAACATAAAAAACAAATAACTACAAGAAAAACATAATAAAGAACAAAAAACACGAAAAAACGCTCGTTAAATTTTTTTAACAATACAACATCATCTCATATCAAGACTAACAGTATATTTCTTTTTAAAATGACCAATGAAAATCGTAACTGACTTATCGAAGCGATGCCCTACATAAACTTACACAAATGACTCACAAAAGTATTGCGGGCAGTGCCATAACGGTGCCTCTGTTTCTGTTTGATTTTCTGCCACACGCTCTCAATATGGTTAGTCGTGGCCAGTGTCAAATAATTAACGAAAACGAAAGAAAGTTTTATAGTTAAATGTCGAAATTCACACCAGTCAGAGTAGCATAACATGCTTACAGGTCAATAGTAACAGTAGACCTATTCCGTATATGAGTATGGATAAACCGACAAAGCGCTCCCCGAGTTCTACCGGCTACAATAAAAATAAATACAGTCTTGTACTTCACATAGTAGCCACCACACACTTATAACTCTCTATCAACCCCGCCCACATTATACTTTCTGCGGACAAACAGAGCTTCGTCAAGCCCCAAATGTCTCCCAATCTTTCGTTAGTTACGTTTTTCACCCAATAATATATTTATATAAAAAAATTAAAAAAAAAACTAAAAATATAAAAAATAAAGATAATGATTTAATTAAATGGAATATTATAAATGAATGCGATACTCTTTAAGTACTCTAAGTTTGAAAGATTTTTTTTTCGTTCGTTCGTTTTCGTTCGTTCGTTGTGTTCGTTTTCGTTCGTTCGTTGTGTTCGTTTCGTTTCGTTCGTTCGTTCGTTGTGTTCGTTTCGTTCGTTCGTTTCGTTTCGTTTCGTTTCGTTTCGTTTCGTTCGTTCGTTCGTTTGTTATTTCGTTAGTTAGTTAGTTTTTAAAAATTCTGTCTTTTTTATATAAATATATTCTTGGGTGAAAAACGTAACAAGTCCCCAATCTCACCAAAGAGAATCAAGTTAACGATGAAATACTCTATCACCAACTATCGATAAAAATTTTTTAATTTACAATCGAATTAGGCGAATTGATATTAATCCGACCTTATTCTTTCTGCTCTTAATTATTTCAAAAAAAAGCAATCTATCATAGAAATATTTGATATTTTTAAATGAAATTTTTATAAAAAAATATTTTCCCTCAATGATATTTTCCTCAAATAATATCTTTATCTACAGTGGAAAAATGTTTGTTATTCTTTGAACTCAGTTTCAATCTAAGTTTTATCTTGTCATGGCAAGAACAGTTATTTTTTTCGTGAAACCAAATCATGTTCTTATGAAAAAGAAATTACACAGTCTTCTGCCGCAACAAACTGAAAAAAAATTCGATAAGTGATTATGTCAAGATTTACGAACTAAATTTCAATATAAAAGAAAAAAGAGAAAAACTTAGTGCTATAAATATATTTAAATAAATAGATAAAGCGTAAAAGACTCAAATAATCTAAATAATAAAAAAAATACTTGTTTTTTACTTAATTACAGGAAAATAAGTCTTACCTAACAAATATTATAATAAAACGATCCTTAACTAATATTATAATGTTTTTTTGGGCTAATTATAATATATTTTTCTTAATTAATATTATAGTGTGAATCATCTAATTAAAGTTAAAGTGGCTTTTTAATTAACAAATTACAGTGTGTGAAAGTGTATAAGGGGTCAAGTTATATATTTTAATTATATACGTTTTTGAAAATCTTTTTAGCATAAATCTGTTTTTGCATATCTTTTATGCTCTTAAAGTATAACAAGATATTATATAGTTCGTTATAAATAATTCAAAAAATCATTTTTCTAATTGTTGTAGATACTTTTATATGTGATCTATTAGAGTATTTTGAAACAGAGAGTAGTCTGAACCAAATTTTCTAAATACCTGTATCTAATTTCTCAACAGAGGAAGTTCTTTTATTTTCATTTATTTTTTTAGTAGAAATAACGACACATTTCTTCTCAGTGTGTGGTTAGTTTATATGTTTTATCTGATTGGTGTATATTTGTAGATGTGGGGTAATATATACCTTATAACGTAAAACATAAATCGACCTGGTTCTATTAAAACAAGCATTTATTCAATAGACGCATTCACAATATTATTTTAAAAGAGATTTATAGTAATGTAACGTATTTTTTTGCTTATATTTGTGAACAAATTAGTCAAAGGGTTCAGCTTATTATGTAGAAAAGTTTTTTTTAAGAGCGCTATCTATAAATAGTTTTTGTGTTATTTAAATAGAAAGCCATGAATCTAATACACAAACTTTTCTGTGTATTAGAAACAATCGGGTTCAAGTTTACAAATTCAATAGTTTGTTTTAACTATTTAATTTTCAGCGGAGTTGTATTGTATTTTATACCTTAAAAAAATATCTGATTTTTTTAACATCCAGTTTACTTATTTAAAATAAGAAATATTTTACTAACATCCAGTTTACTTATTTAAAATAAGAAATATTTTACTAAAATATATTTAACAACCAGTTACACTATATATACATTTACATTCAACAACATATATTACAAAGAAGCAGAAAAAATATAAAAAAAACGATTTTAACATTTCCTTAAATTTCTACTTTAATTTCATATAAATATAACAACCAGTAAAAACTAAACTACTGAAGGGAAGAATATCAAAAATATTTATGAATTATTTAATAAAACAGATGTTGAAATTTAAACCAAACAACGCCCCCCATGTTTACGTTCATATCCATTCAACATTTATTGTCAAAAATAACAGATAAAAAACTAATCTCTGAAATACAGTCAATGGTTAAAATCTCAAAGAACAAAGAAGATATAATACTAAAATTTTTAAAAACATTAAAATTAACAGACTTTGAAATCCATCAACTGATTCTCTTAAAACCCCGGAGTCTTGTTTGCATTAGTGTTGTTGTTGAAGATATGAATCAGAGATTTACTAATGAAACATTAAATGAGATATTGGCTTCGTTTCATTGATCGAAAAAACACTTTTTTAGTTCAACATCTGCGAAAAATTAAAAAACGTTCAAAATTAAAAAACGTTCAAAATAAAAAACGTTCAAAATTAAAAAAACGTTCAAAATAAAAAAACGTTCAAAATAAAAAACGGTCAAAATAAAAAACGTTCAAAATAAAAAACGTTCAAAATAAAAAACGTTCAAAATAAAAAAACGTTCAAAATTAAAAAACGTTCAAAATAAAAAAATTTCACAGAAAACGTCTTCAAAAGAATCTATTTTCCGCTTTTTCTTTCTGAACTCTTCAAATAAAATCAACCCCAACACTCTGTTCTTTTTATTTCCACTTAAAACACTCAACAAGTTTGGTATAATTATTTCTTCCCTAATGTTTTCAATGATTTCAATATATTTACAGATAAATGTTTTTTTCTGATAAAATTTTTCTAAAAAAACCTGAAAAAGCGTTTTTTGAATCTCAAATTCATAAAACTCAATCGCAAAACAAAGCGAATCTAAACTAATACGAGAAATGTCGGGATCTGAACTTATCAAACCTTTTTGTAAAACAGGGAGAAGTAGTTTACATAAAATACCCTGTTGCTTTTTTTTCAATTTCAGTATAAAGACGTATTTTAATGCACTTAATAATGCTAACTCGACATCTCTATTAATAAAACTGTCAACCAAAAACAAGGGAACAACTATCTTATGTTTATAAATTAAAATAGCAGCCGCTCTATAAATTAATGACTTCTTAATCTTTGAATATAATATAAATTCCAATAAAACGTCATATATTTGTTGTGGGTTAATTTTAATGAAAAGTTTTTTAAACATTTTAACAAAACCAGAAAGTCTTTTTTTAATTAAAGATGATAATGAAATGTAAAGTAGTTGAATGTAGTGTCTTTCTTTAAGGCTTGTGTGCTTAAGTAAAACTGTAGATGTTTTAATTAAATAATTTAGCGGACAACCTTTTGAAAATCTTTTACATAAATCTATTTCGCCAACCATGTTAAGATTTACTTCATTATAACTCTGATGTAAATTGTATTTAGAATGTAATGAAAAATGAGAAAATATTCTAACAAGAAACTCATTTGCTCCTTGAATTGTTTTGTGTTTATTGTCTGGTTGTTCTTTTCTTAGTTTATCTTTCTGCCTCAGCGCTTTAAAAAATATTACCCAATCAACTCCAAACCATGTTTTCAACATTTTATCCAATAAGTGTTCACTTAATTTGAATTCAACTAAGATCGCATCAAATAAATTGCACTCAAAATTTATTACAAACTCAAGCAGTTTTTCTAATTTCGTGTTTATAACGAAAAAATTTAAATCGTCAAATAAACAATTTCTAAAATCAACAATATTTTCAGAAATAAATATATAGTTTTCAGATAAAAACATGTTTTTTAAATAAATACATCTCTCATAACTATTCAACAGCTCGTATCTTAAGTCGGTTAAGGAAAGAGAATTATTGAAAAAAATATTTTGGTTTAAAACGGTTTTTAAAAAATAAACTTTTTCATAATTGAAACCGAACTGTTTTCTTAGAAAATGGGAACTATTTAATTTAATGAAATGAGACAAATTGAAAGCCGTTTTAAAATAATTGGAAGTTTCTAGAAGCTTTAAAGATTCAGTAATTTTTTTCGATGTCTCAAGGTCTATCATTTTAATTAAAGATTTACATTTTATTAACATTTTCTGTTTTTCACTGACTTTCATTCGAAAATCATCAGATAATATTTTATTTAAAATCTGTTTATAATTTTCAGCACATAATATTGACATATAAAATCTACCCATTTTATTATTAGGATCTGTTTGTGTCAAAAAATCAACAAGGGGCAATTTATTTTTTTTATAAAGAAAATTCAAAAAAACAAAGTTTTTATCAAAATTTTTGCTTACAATATAAAAGGAAATAAACGTTTTTATATCTTCTGTTGACATTAAATTGATAATTTTTTCACATATAAGTTTATATTTAGACATTGGGTTTTCAAACACAAAAATAACGTATTTAAGAATTTCAATATCGAACTCGTAGAAATAAAAATATAAGTTTAAAATCCCTTTTATGCTTTTTTCACTTAAAGAAAGTTTTAAAACCTTTCGTACTGAAATTAGAACTTCCGATTTGTCAAGGTTGTTTAGATAAGTTCTAATAAATAATTGATGAAATGAAGTATAAATTTTGTGTTTTGTGGAATTAAGGTATTTTTTTAGATCCTTGTCTGTTACCTGATTAATGGTATGTGTCGTTACTTTAATTGGTGAACCATATGTCGATTTAGAGTTGTTGTTTCTCGATAAGCCCCGTCTTTTATAATTTTGGTTTACAGATCTTGAGACATCGCCTGTGCTTTCTAAAACTGATTTTGTTATAGCAGTTACATTGTCGATCGGCCCTTGTTGATTATATTTTAAGTCTATGTTTATTAATTCATAAGCAATGTTAGGCACTTGCTGGTCGTCTGACACCGGGGCTGTGTTTATTCGAACAGTTTCATGGTCGGATGCCCCGTGGTGTATGTTTTTTAACTCTATGTTTATTAATTCAGATACACTGTTTTCCGATTGAAATGTATCTGGCTCTTTCTCTGTGTTTTTTTGGTCTGATATACCGGTTATCATTCTAGAAGAATTAGATTTGGGCTGAGTTCCCGTGTATTTATCTGATCCAACCAATGCCGCAGTATATTCTTCATCCTCTCGTGTAGAAGTTATATGAGAAAGAGATGCTGTTGGTGGTTTCCCCGTATGATACATCTCGATATCAACAAAAATTTTATCACCATCCAAACTCTTCCTATTTAAATATCTCTTCTCAATAAAGTTACTGTTCATTTTTCCAGACGCTTCTGTCGTAATTAAGTCACTTAAAGACATTTTATAATTCTTCCTCTCGAAACCGCTGATATCAAAATCACCAAACGTATTCAACTTAAACAGTTTGTCAATATTTTTAATAATCCATTTGTCTTCTTTTGTGATTGAAAAAAATCCCAAAGCCTCATTATAATTCTTTGGTGTTGGTCGTTTTAAATACCCCATTTCGTTTAATTTTTCCTCTATATCCATGGGGTTTAATTCAGATACTTCATATATTCTTACAGCTCAGTTTTTTCAAAAGTCTTGTTTTTAAGATATAAGCTTCATCACTTCTTATTACTGATTAATACGGCAACCAAATGTAGCTTTTTGCAACTTTTTTAACATAGTTCTTTAAATTTATTTATAATAGTTGATTCAAGTAAATGTCTTTTGAAACTTGCGATTTTGGCATCTTTTTTCGCTTGTTTTTTTAACTCATGCAACTCTTAAAAGATTTATCGGGGCTTTTACAACTTTTCTGTTTTTTTTCTACAACTTTTTGGTTGCTCTATCAATTAATAATCGAATTTTATATTAATAAAAAAAAATATGAATACACCATGCCAATCTCAAAAGGACTTCTCCATTTAATAGGCATATTGTTTATTTTAATGCTTATATGTTTACTAATTAATACGTTTGATGCACATTATTTACGTTATTTAATGTATTGGATACCTTCGAAGGCAAGTGTATTACTTATATTAATCAGTTTATTGTTTCTTAATATACGAAATGTAATAATATATTATTTGAGGGAATATGTGGGAATTCTTGTCTTTCTTGTTTTTGAGATTTTTTATGTAAGGATTGTGGCAAATATAGATAATGTGTTTTTTAGAGGGGGATTAGGAATGTTTTCCGTTGTTTCATTTTTAAAAATGTTAAGTTATTATTGGGGACGATCTGAACTGTCTTCAGCCATCACGGAGATCAGAGAGAATTCGGTAATTGTTGAGACTGTGATTACCGCGGAAACTACAGTGGATAAAAACTTTTCGAAAAGAGAAAGGCCTGACACAACTCCAACACTTTATAGTAGTCAAAAGAAGGAGCTTTTAACTGGTACTAATATACCTTTATATATCTACATGCGTTTCACATTTCTACCCACTTTTGTTTTAAAAGAATCCTTTGTTTTCACGCGTTTTAGCGGAATCGACCTTCTCAATTACATGTTTCAATATTTTATTTCACAAACACTTTCAATACTAATAAGTACTTTGTTTTTATATCCGCATATACACAAAGTACACTCAGACTTACTAGCTAACAACCTGTATTTAAAAAACATACTGTTGTTGATTATATATTCAATTATTACCTGGGTACTCTTTTTCTATACCTTTTTCGGCTGCTTCATTAAAACATTATCTTTAGTTTGTTTATATGATAAACCGACTTATAAAAGTTGGTGGACATGTAAGTCGATCAGAGAATATTGGAGATTGTGGAACTTTCAGATTTACGACTTTATGCGGATATATTTAGTTCCAAGGTTTTCTAAGGTTGTTGCATTGCGGAACTTGAAGGTTTTTTTGTTTAGTGCCATTTTACACGAATATATATCTGTAATTATGTTCGGACGCATTTTGGGTGTTGCTTTTTTTGGAATGTTTTTACAGGTTTTAATGATGGAAATTGAAAAATTCATGAGTTGGGAAGATGGGAATATGTTCTTTTGGCTATTTAACTGTGTTTTCGGACAGCCTGTGTGTTTGTTGCTGATATATTTTATTCTTTGTAATAAATAGAATACTAAAATAAGAAGTAAAATTGACTTTACTTATCTGCCCATACCTCCATTTATGGAAAATAACGGCTTTGCTTATACCTCTTTCCTAATACTCGATACAAGCCCCTTATCCTCTAAAATATACCCGCATACCTTCAATTGTTCCCTTATTTTATCACTTAAATCGAAAAATTCAGAATAATCGGCTTTTGCTTTCGCCTTCTCTCTAATATTCGTCCTATAATCAGACAAAATTTTAAGTAAATTATCATCGTCCTTTGTTTCTTGTTTCATTTCTAAACCAAACACATTCAATATTCGTTTTATAAATTGACTGGCCATGCTTAAAGTTTCAGAACTAACAGTTTCAAACTTCGTATTACATGTCCCTATTAAATTTTCTAACAAACTTATCGCTTTTGGTATATTGAAGTTGTCTCTCAGTGCCAAGTTGACCTCTAGTTTACACTCTTCAATTATTAATTTTAAATCTCTATCTGTTTGGGTCATGAATGTAAAATTGCTTTCCAGGGATTCTACCTTACTTATAAAATTAAACAACTTGTTGGCCAAGACAGTTGCATATTCAGCGCATTTTTGTTCATATTTCATTGTATCTCCATATTTAGTAAGTAAAAACATAAGTCTTATGGATCGGCTGTCGTAAATTTTCAGAATTTCAGATATTTTCATAAAATTTTTTAAAGATTTGCTCATTTTTTGACCTTCAACTTCTAAATGCCCGCTGTGAATAAAATATTTTACCCAGGGTTTTTTTAGAATTGATTCTGCTTGAATTATTTCATTTTCATGATGAGGGAATTTTAAATCAATACCGCCTGAGTGAATATCCATACCTGAAGGGAATATATCATTGGCCATAGCACTACATTCTATATGCCAACCTGGTCTACCGACACCCCAGATACTTGGATATTTCAATTCATTTTCTTTATTTTCAGTAGATTTCCATAATGCAAAATCTAATGAACATCTTTTTTCAGCATCATCATCTTCACTTAAAGTTACTGCATTTGGTTTTGTGAAGATGAAAGTATTTGTTTCCAAATACTTCTTCATATCGAAATAAACGCTTCCATTTGAAATATAAGCCTTATTTTCGGCCAAAATTTTTTCGATAAAAATGATTATTTGTGGAATATAATTAGACACACGTGTTGTAAAAGTTGGTTTTTTTATATTTAATTGAGAAAGATCTTCAAAAAATTCTTTTTCAAATTTTTCAGTTATCCTTTTACATTCTACATCTAAACTGGCGGAGGTTGTGTTAAGTTTTAGATTTTCATTGGCTCGTATTATTATTTTATCGTCGATATCTGTAATATTCATCACATATTGTACTTCAATCTGAAAATAATCTTCTAATATTCTACGTATTGTATCAAATAGAATGTATGTTCTGGCGTGTCCAATATGAGAACTGTCGTATACTGTGGGGCCACAGACGTACCATAAAAGCTGATTGTTGATTATATTTAGTTGTTCGTTTTGTTTGGTTATACTGTTGTAGATACTGATGGTGGCGTTTGAGAAATTGAGATTTTTGAGATCGCTTGCTAGATTTTGGTCAGACATGGAGTGTGTTTTTTAAAAAAAATTGTTAGTTTAAACTGGACACGTTGAAAATTATCTATTTGATATAAACCAGTTCAATTAAAGAATTTTTTTCGAAAAGTCTTTTTATTTTTTTATTTGGGGCGTGGGACTTACACACTCCCCGCCGATTTACTAGCATTTTATGAGATCTCTTTTCATCGCGAATTTACAAATAAAAAAAAACATAAAAAAGTTCAGAAAAAAATATAAAAATTTACATAGCAAAAATCACAGTTTTTTTAATTAAAAAAAACAGCTGTTATTTATGGTTCGTCTTAAAAAAAAAGATGTTATTTTTGCTATGTAAATTTTTATATTTTTTTCTGAACTTTTTTATGTTTTTTTTTATTCAAAAATTCGCGATAAAAAACAATTTCGATGAAGTGATAGTAAATCCCACTTTCCGTACTATAATTTAATTAAACAAAAAATGTTGAAGTAAAAAATAAAAATTCTTTTCTTTTCTATACGTTTACGTTTATGTAGCGCAAAGCCCCGTCTTAGTTACGTTTAGCGTCGAGAAATGAATAAAAAACAATTAACGAGAGTTTTAATAAAAAAATATCACACGAAAAAAAACACATTAAAAATTTTTTGGCTGAGTTTTTACGCTTTGAGGCGCAAGAATGTCAAAATCAAAAAGATTTTTCGTTTGTCTTTATTTAGGTGTTTAAGAACCTATACATTCCCCAACTATAATCCTAATTACGAAAATACTATTTTATAAATTAGTCGAGTAAAACCTAACTATAGTAACATTCATTTTTTTTACTTAACAGATAATGTGTCAAGCATTCTTTCATTGATTTCTGTTGCGACGATTGGCGCAGAATCTCATCTGAACACCTTTAGTCTTTTTTTTTTAAACTGTTTATTTTTTTTATTAAAATCGAACGTTCGTTAGTTTTTAGTTCAGTTAAAGGGCATAAACGACACTAATGCGATTGTTTATGTCGTTTTAAGGAAGAAAATAAAGACTATCATTTATACAATCTCTATATTTTCACTTAGATATTTTTGCTTAGTTGAATTATAGTGGGGAAAGTGTATAAGTATCAATGTTTCTCGCTTAATTTAATTATAGCTTGTTTTCCTAAACTAAGATATAGTATAAGGGGAGTGTATAAGCGCTGCTTTTGATACTTTTATAGTTTCTCCCATTGCTATTTTTAATCAAAAATATCAATTAATATAACGCGTAAAAAAAGATAATCAATAAACAAAACATTCGAAAATTTGTACTGTGTATCACTATTAGAGCAATCAGTGTAGTTAAATCAAAGCAAATACAGTTAACTGCAAAAAAGAAGATAACTTACATTTAAATGTAAAAAATTTTTTAGTAATTTTTCTTTCAACTTTTACAAAGTATAAAAAGACAAATAATGGTGTTCCCTTAGATTGTATTTATATCACCCCAGTGTAATAAAATAAAAAGAAAAAAACATTTTCTGAAATAAGCTTAGACTTGTCGTTTTTAAATGATAACTTTTATAGTTTTAAATGTGATTATATTCTCTAATTATCATACTATCAAAATAAGTTTTGAGTTTTTAGGGCTGGAATATCTTTATTTTATTATATGATATAAGGCAGTACATCGTTTATATAATACAAAAAAACATTATAGTAAGCAGTAGACACTTTAATAAGCTGTATTTCTTTAAATTATACTATTTTTCTTCGAAAATGTGTGAGTGGATACTGAAAAAATACCAATTTTTTTTTAAACTTATCTAAAATCTTTTTCTGTGTGATTGGAAAATCACACTAAATAACATGCGCTTGGTTAGTAACGCGAGAATTCGAGTTAGAAAATAAAACCTAGTGAAATACTACAAACAAGAAGACAAAAGAAAGAAAACTCCAATAATTATAAAATGTTGTGTGTATAAAACTTGTTTAGTGAGAGTATAGTTCTTCATCTTGTATATTAGAGTCTGTGTTGTTGAATTATATGGTTTCTAGTGTTTTTTCATTTTTTAAACCTACGAATCTTTTGCTTTATTTAAAAAACAAGCGAAAGAAAAGAAAAAAGAGCAACTTATTTACTTAAAAAAAATGATACACTCAAACCACGAACATCTACTTATAATGAATTAGTTAAAAAGCTTCGATGAAACATTTTATTCTATTATTTTTTTATAAAAATATTTAAATATAATTAGGCGAACTTTGTGCAAATTATTTTAATTAAAACACTAATTTTACAAAATTTTATATTTTTTCGTTTTTTTTTCAGAAGTTATCTTTATCATATACGGAGGCACATCATTGGCTTTTTATAAAAAGTAAGATGTTTTTCTGATACTTTAAGTAATGAAAATGATGATTCTTAATTTTTTTAATATTCTTAAGAAAATACCGTTGCAGTTTTAATATTAAAAAGAAAACTTTTTTATCGAAAAACTATCATACCTGAAACGAGTTGAAATCATTTTTTCTTAAAATAGAGATAAGTGACATAAAGTAAAAACAAAACTTGCAAAAAAAGTATCTGTTTCTATACAAAGCGAATGAAAGCTTACCAAAAACTTTATGTTTTTTATACAAAATTTAAAAATTTTTTTCTATTTTAAAAACCGTATATTTTACTTATTTTTATATAAGATAACATAATTTTAATTTTTATAGTTATTTGTATTTCCCTATTGTATATTTTGTTTTTCTACATTATTTTTTTATTAGATGAGTCATAAAATGAAAAGATACTTAAAAATTTTTTAAAAAAACGAAAATCTTTAATAAGAAAATTCTTTTTTTAGCGATAGTTTTTAAAGGCCAATAAATAAACCCTGACTGTTATATATTTATAGATTTATAAATGTCAGCTGTAATATAAAATACTTGATCCATAATAAGAAAATGTTTATATATTTTATTGTAACTATATTTGGACTTGTTGTTAGGTTCAACATAGATTTCCGAAACTGTACGCTTTCTGGGGTATATTAAAAACTCGTTCGGTTCCCGAAACAAATTATATTTCTGATGTTTTCGATGTAAAAATAATGATATGACCGATATATCATGTTTATTAATCTAAAGACGTGAAGCCTGTTTGACCTAAATAAGTTGTCTTATTTTTATCTTTAATTCTTTTTTTTTGACTTAAAAAAATTTAAAAAAATAAAAAATAAAAAGTTTCATTTAAAACTTATCTGTCAATTTTTCAATAAACAAAAATAACAATTTTAGAAAATAAAGATATAATCTCTACTAAAAAAAAAAGTAGTAGTCATATTTTTAATGAAAAATATAATGTTTTTAGTATTTAAAAAACAATGTTAAGTAATTATATAATTACGATATCTAATTGTTGCTCCGACAGATACCAGTATCAAAATATAAGTACGTTTTAAATTTAAATAAAACACGCTCGATGTTAAACGTAAAATATTGTCTTATTTGATTTAAAATGATAAATAAATCAATATAATAATATCGTTTTAGACTCGAAAGATAAGCCCGTTGTTAAACACAGCAGTTAGATTTTATTCACGAGTAAATAAAGCATTTTTCAAAAAGTTTCTTATTATATAAATGTAGCTTTTGTGATCACAATATATTTTTGAAAACGAAACTTTTTAAAAATTTTAACTTACTTTCTTAATGCATAATACCCCAACGTTAAAAACTTAGTGGGTTATATTAAAATAAATTTTTTCTAAAACAAAGGTTGTTGAAATTTTTTCCAAAACAAAGACTGTTGAAATTCTTTGTTAAAAAATAAAAAAATGTTTATAAAAAAAATTCAGTTGATAAGAATACGCACGCTTTTTAAAGACTAATTATTTAATCACCATCTATTAAAACATTTTTTTCGTTTGAAAAAAAATCAAACAACTTTTTAAACAAAATTTTGATTTTTTTTATATCCTTTTTTTAATTAAAAAAAACGTTTAAATAGATAAGAGTCTTAAATAAATATAAAAGACTTTGTTGCTTTTTGTGTATCGTATCTTTTTTCTCTTACACATTAAAAAAATAAAAAAGAAGTTTAAAAATTTAATTATACATATTTAATTTAGTCAAGATTTATTGTTTATGAATCATTTTAGATTATCTCATTAAATACTCGTGTATATCTAATGTGTTTGTGAAACATATGTGTGTTGATAAACGTATACTGTCATAATAGGGGTTTTGATAAAAACCCAGAAAACTAAAGTATAAACTTTTGTATTACTTGAATATAGTGAAGAAATAAGTTGGTTTGATACTCTGTTTTTATTTTAACGTGTTATATATCGAGCGGGTTTATATTGTGTTGTTGTTTTTTTCTTTAGATAGCTTTGAGTTTGAGAATGCTAGGCAGGTATCGAAGAGAAAACAAAAAAAATAAGCAAAAATATCAAACAATAAAATTCTGTCAGAGTCCTATAACTAATGTGTGCTCGTTAGTTCGCCTAAGACTAACATAGTTTTTAAGTACGAAAAAAAAAACTTAATTAAAAACAACAAAACACATGCAAAAAAAAAACAACTATATAAAAAAATATAAAAAAACAAACAAACGAAACAAACCAAAAACATAGAAAATGTGTATATACACAATAAAGGGAACTTATACACTTTTTACTATAATCTTAATTAAAGAAAAATACATTATATTTTAATTAAGCAAAAAAATTCAAGAAAAAATATAAGATTATATAGTTGTTTTTTCGTTTTCTTTTGTTAAAACGACACAAACGACTGTATTGGTGTCGTTTTTGCTCACGAAACTAAACTAAAAACGAAAAACATCTGAACTTGATAAAAAGGTAATCTAGTTTAAAAAAAAACTATAAGCTACTAGCTAGTGTTTAAGCAAATAACAGCCCAAGGCTGCTCATTAAAGAAGAATCGACATGTTAATTGTTAATTAAAGAAAGATATTTATTACTTTTTAGTTGGCTTTTACTTAAATATTTTTATTTTTTTGATTTATAATAAATTTTTTTAATTTAGATTATAGTGTGTGTGGGGAAAAAGGAGAAAGAAGTGTATAAGCGTGGCGTTATGGACGATACCAAAATCCCATTTGTCTTATGATACTTGTATATAAAAAAAATTTTTGATCAAAATTTGATATATGGGTTTGGCGTATGTTTGATCCTATATTAATTTAACAAAAATAAAATGAAAAAAAATTGATTTTTAATATAAAACAAAACATAACGTCTCAAATCGTTATGTTTCGTTTTATATTAAAATAAAAAAACAGTTTCTATCATCGTTTTAATATATAACTAAACATAACGCCAGGCTCTTATATTAAATTTTAATCAAAATTTTTTTTTCTATACAAATCACATAAGACACATGGGAATTTGGTATCGCAACAAACATACAATCAAGTCTCATTTTCTTAATCAAGTTTTATCTTTTCCAAATTATTTTCTCAGTTTAAATATCTATATTTCTAATTTCGTCAGTTACAGAAAACAGTTTTTTCAAAAAACATAATACATTTAGAAATTCGCGGTTTCAATATTACTTTTGTTTTCTGAAAATATAATCTGTGTTATTTCGAAAAATCGGAAGAAAAGATATATGTTTGAGAGAAACAATTTTGTAAATATAAAATTAAACTAAAAAATGTGAAAGAATTTTGATAAAAAATGAAGTTTTATTAGTAAAGAGTGAAAAAACTATTGGGGAAAAGTGAAATCTATTTTACAATAAGTTAAACTTGTTGGGATGCTGTATAATACACACCATATGGCGTCTTTCGAAAACACTTAATTTTTTGGAGATTATACAAAAATTGAATAAAAGAAACAAACATTAGAAGCGAAGCTATGGCATAAACAGTCAAACAAATATATGTTTAATAATATATAAAAATGTTATCTATTTTTACTAGTTTGTATAAAAATGAAAGTTTTTAAAATAAATAGCCCATGTTGGCTTTTAGTTACAATTTTTTAACCATAAACTGTGATTGGTATTCCATTGACGAGGAGGTGTTCGAATTAAGAACAATAGATTGTGTACATGAAAACGGTAATTCCGTAGACACTGGTTTTATCAGCAATAAGTTTTATTACAAACTAGATTCCTCTCTTTTTCAAGAATCTGGTAGTTTTGATGTTCATCTGTGTGTTGGAGATATACCACTTAATATGGCTGTTTCGGAATGCTGTGTAGAATTTGCTAAATATACTACGAATATAAACTATGTAAATTATGAGAATGGTGTTATTCTAAGTTCTAAAACTTATGATAATAACGCCTATTGGAAGGATAAACAGATAGTACACTTTGAATTAGGAAATGTATTTGAGCGGTTATACACAAAAATGATATTGAATCTAAATTCACAACCCTTTTCTGATATAGATCAAAGCGCTCATAATCCCAAGGATTTTACCCATGAAAGCATTAAAACGAAAAGAATAAGAGAAACTAAAAAAACACTGGGACTATCAGGAGATAAAATAGAAACAACGGTTTTTAAAATCAAATTTCAGTTCACAATTTTCAATAATATCACTTCTAAGGAGATAAATATAACTCTTGAGACTGAACCGTTTGGTTTTAGTGAAAACGAGGAGGGTTTTTTGATTGTAAATAAACAAGTTAAGTTTAAGCAGTGTCTTAAGCTATTGGATATGGGAAAATAAACACATTTCTTCGTTTTTTTTAATTGATAATAAACATAAAAATTACAAATATTTTTATATATTGATTTTTAATTTTTCGATGAAACATAAAAGACTGTTATCATTTTTCATATTCTAGTTTTGTTTTTCAAGTTATATTGTAAACATATTATAGTTTAGTGTATAACAAATAAAAACTGTTTGTTTATGTTATATATGTTTTAAATATTTTAGTAGCTCATATAATGATATATATATATATTGATTATTTTAATTCTTAAAAAATTTTTTTTAAAAAAAAAAGTTTTGTTTGTTTTTTGGTAAAAAATATCTCAAAATTTATGAAAGCTTTAATTAATAAAAGTGAGTTAAAAATTAAATAGAAAAATCTAAATATATTGAAGAAAATTGTTTTCTGTAAAAATATTTAGTTAATTAAAATCCCGAAACCTGCGTACTAAATTTATTTTCTAATAAATATTTTTCGTGTCTAGATCTATGATAGTCAATATAACAACATGTTAAACAAAAATATTAAGGACAGTCTTTACAATATCAAAGCTTTTATTATTTTTGTCAGAATTGATTTGAAGATACTCTTTATTATTACAACTCTTTTTTTTCGCTAGTTTCGTAAGTAAATGTTTATTTATGAATGTTTTTTTCTTATTATTTTCTTTTTTTTGTTGATGTTTCATAATTTATTAAATTATAAAAGACTTTTTTTCGAAATCGAATGCTTGATTTTTATTTCTATACGTTTGACATATGTAATATACGCATTATTAATACAGCGTTGAAAAACAAAGAATGTTTTTTTATGTACTTAATGCCGATTTTGTAATTTGACTGTATAATTTTCCATTAGCTGATTAGATAAATCGACACATCACATGTTTTTTGTTATAATACAGGATACAACACAGCCGGGATTTGTTTTTAAGTCATCATTATAAGTGTAATTCTCACTTAGAATATGATAAAAAGCAATATTTGATGAAGCAGAAAAGGGGCAAATTAGCTGCTTTTTTAAAACTGTTTTGATTTTTATTATGAAATGTTGACATTACAGTAACAGCCAATTTGCTTTTTTTTCGATACTTGCCTCTAGTAACTCCCCCTATTATAATTTTTATTAAATATATTTGTACTATAAATCAAATAAGTAAAGATATTTAACTAAAAACAAACCAGAAATTAAACAAAGATCATTTTCAATTAGCAAGTGCTAATCGAAAACTGTTTTTATTGTATAAATGTTGCGTTATTAGGGGCAAAAATTCGCGTCTATTCACTTTTGGTCTTTTTTTTTGACTATTTTTGATTTTCTTTAAAATTTGCCTGTTCGTTCGTTTTAGTATGTTTTTGAGTACATAAACGACATTGATGCGCGTGCTTGCATGTTTTTAAAAAAAGAAAATAAAAAATTACTATATAATATCTTGATTTTTACTTAAACATTCTTGCTTATTTAATACAATAGTGAATTTTGCCTTATAAAAAGCATAATGGAGAGGGGGGATACTAGGCAAGTATTTTTTTTTCTTTATATATAAAAATATTGACATAGCTTTTATGAAAAATTTTTATCGTGCAGGGTTGCATTTTTTTATCAATACTATTTAACTCTCTAAATCTTTCTCTCCCCCTACCAGGGTTTACATACATTAAAGTTCTTATTTAACATTTTATCATTTTGAGCATATGCATTGTAGAAACTGACGTAAAATTTTTATGCCTTTTATATAAAAATCATCTAACAGACTAAAAAACCGTATTATCAGCCTTAAATGAAGCCGAGCATATCTTAGTGAAATAAACATACTCTTTTTTAAATCAGATTCTATATATACTTTGATTCTATGTTCATCGGCCTTCTAGAATTAAAATTCTAAAAGCAACATTCCTCTGAAAGGGTTAGTTGATTCATCAAGTGACAAAAACTCTTTCGGTCTATGAGAACTTTTAAATCTTTTGTTTAATAAAAGTTTTTTTTGATTTATTAATCATTTTTTTTCATCGCCCACATAATCTTTTTCAGAAATACAAGTAAAATTACTTGTTTATAATAGAGAAATTAAAATACTTCATAGTTGAGAAATGTTATCACAAAAAAAACAAGATGGGTTTTTACCCCAATATAATTTATAAATATGTTTATTTTCAAAACACTGTCTATTAAAATATCAAAATAAGTTTTTATATCTTTTTTTGTATCTCCTTCACTTTGCTCTCGTTTTTTAATTTTCTTATTGATATGTGTTGTAAATAAACTTTAATAAAAAAAAGTAAAAAATGATTAAAAACACCAGAGGCTTTATATATATCTCTTTCAAAATGATATCTATGTTTTCGAGATAAAAACACGTCATTATTAAAGTTTTTTAAGTTTTTTAAGTTTTTTTATAAATCATTCATTATTTAAATTTGTTTTATCACCAATTTTCGTCAAAAGGGAAAAAAAAGATTTTGAGTTTATACTATTTTGACCGTTTTTATAATTATAAAATTCTACATCTAAAGTTAATAAATATATCAGAGTCATACTGGTCTTTGTCAAATTATAATTGTATATACTAAAGACTTATATAGTATGTCTGTGTTTAAAATTGTTTTGTGTGCAAAAAAAAATTTAAAAAAAAAAATATACTATATTTGTTACAAAAAAAAATCTGAAGAAAAAAAATATCATATATGGTACAGAAAAAAACACCATATATGGTACAGAAAAAAATTTAAAGAAAAAAAGTGTATTTTATTTAGTAAAAGAAATTTTTAAAAGTTAACAAGTGTGTTTTTAACTACGATACTTCTATATATAAGAACGGAGTATTTTATAACCCACACGGACAAAATTTAAAAATAACAAAAGCTATTTTGATCTTAGAAATGACACAAACAATAAAAATATTTTTATTATAAAAAACAAACATCTTTTACTTTGTGACACATTTCATCATAACTCATTGTAGCAAAGTTATTGTGCTGTTCTGCTTTTATTCGAAGCAGGGTTCTGTTTAGTGAACATTGATCTTTGCATCATTAATTTATTTTTAAAAAAAGTGCTCAGTGTTGAGCCAGTGCTTCATCACACTGAGCAGATATGCACCTAGGGTGTCTGTTTTTACGTGTTTCGGTTTTATATTTAGCATATTTAATAAAAAAAACATGTAAAGTATATAATATCGATAGAAAGAAAACAGGAGCTGTCGAGCATTTAGTCTATAACACGGTTGAAAAAACTTTTGTCAAAAAACATACATTCCGAAAGCTAACACTACTGATAAAAAAATACACTATGTTTATTTATACGGGTTAAATCTAGCAACAAGTAAGACTTTCAATATTTCTGATTTAATGAAAAAAAATGTCGTTGTATATATATATTTTAGAGTATTAGAAGATAATTTTACAGAAACTTTCAGCCACGCAACGATAAAACGCTCTGCGTGTTTTTGAAAATATTTTAAAACTTTCGTTTGACTATATTACAATAGTTCATTACATAAATATTTTAACCTGTCGCTATTTTTCTTTTAACGAAGGTTTTTAATTGTTTAGATATGTAAGTTTAGTTTGATTCATCGTTTTTTATCAGGTGTCTTTCGTTCTATCAAAAAGAAAAGTTTTTTTTTTCTACCCCCGTAATTTATCTTATGTAAATTATCGAAAAATTTTGTTTTTGTTCAGTGATATCGAGTTTTAATTCATTTTTATTTTCTTATACTCTTATAGTTACTCCATATATTAGTAACAACTTTTTTGGAATTTTATAGTCTTCTAATGAACGATAAATAGATTGAGGTGAAAAAGACCAAAATACCAAAAATGACAAAATTGTCAAAAAAAAACAAATAAATCACGGACAACGTATTCAATAAAGAAGATTGGTGATTGAAAAAGACTATAAGCTTTCTTTGTGATGTTTTTACGACTACGGCGCAACAGCGACAGAAAACAAACAGCTTTTGTTGATTAAAATAATCAATAACGGTTTTTGTTATATTAAATTAAATAAAAAAAAGTTCGATTATATTATAATAATCTGTTACGAAATAAAATTATAGCAGTAGGAAGTATAAATGCTCTTTGGCTTTTTTGACATAGTGACACAACAAGACGATAAAACTATACTTATATCAGATAACAACTAAAATTCTATATAGAAATTCATCTAAGCTCAAAATACTTTTTATTTTCATAAACTCATATAAAAAACTAAAAATGCTGTCAGTTAAGTTTTTAAAATACTTTTATGAAATTTCCAGCTGCTATAAAACTGTAAATAAAAAATATTGTGTATTTGAGATGTAAACCCTGCAGTCATTTAGTACACTTATATATACGCAACTACAACATAAAATCTACTTTCTTTTAATTTTAAACGAATATTAAGTTTCGCTGTTTTCTTTACAAAACTATTTATATCCCATAAATACTTGTTCATATAGTATGTTGAAATTAATCCAGTTTCAACATAAAAAACTGCAATCAAAAAGCCTTAATGTTTCAAATATTGTCGATAACCACCTGTCCTTAATGTTTTCACTTTTTTTATTAAGGAAATAAAAGCCTGTGTCGAAATAACTGAAATACAAACAATCAGCTAAAAAATATGTAAGGTTTACCTAACTAAATTTGGCAATGAAAATTGATCATAACCTCAATTAAACCGATATTATCAAATAAAACATATTAATCTTTTTAAACCAAACAGTTTGTTGTGTTATCGAGCTTTATTCTATTTTTCAAGTTTTGTTTTTAATGCAGTCCGACCTCCAAATGAAAGCAACCAAACGTGGCGAAAACTCTAATAATAGAGAAAATCTTCAATTTAGGACAAAGCGATAAAAAATTCTATTAAAAGATAAATTTGATTAATAATAATAAAACCTCGGATTGGGGATTACATAAAATACTGAGTTTATAATATACATGTCTAAGAAACTATTCGATTAAACCAAGATACAGATTTATGAACAAATAAAGAAAAAAAAGATGAAAGACAAAGTAATATGTAATGAATTTAAAATATCAAAAGATAATTTGTTTTGAATTAAATCTAAAATTAACGAAATTCTAAATACAAGGTGTTTAAATGATTTAGAAGAAGTTCCGTATAAACTTAAGAATCGATATATGTCAGCTTCTATATGTTAAGAGATAGAAACATTTTCTTAAACACAGCCCGTTTTGAAAACAGTGGCTTTAAATTTAGCATAACGAGCTTCAATGCTACCTTTTAAAGCCTCTGTTAGTTGTATATTTTGATTTAAAGAAAAACATAAAATCAATCTGTAAGCGTTAAATAGAGAGTCTAAATCAGCTGATACAAAATCTGTTATTGAATTTTTGAAAAATACAGAATGCATTGTTTACAAATATGCGGGCGAACATTTTTTTTGAGATGAAACGTGGTCTCTATTATAGATCATATCAGACAAGAGTTTAGTTAATAGCATTGATAGTTGTAAAAGTTTTAAGTTTTCTAGAAAATATTATGCTTACTCTTATGCTGCAGCTTAGAAAAGAAGAAAATGACAATTCTTCTAATATAAAAATCAAAATCTCATAGAGTATAAAAATGTGTTAAATTAAGTTCGAGTTATGTATAATATAATCATTTTTGTAGTGTTTGAATTACCCGATCAATATTTATTAGCTAGTTAGAAAGACTTAATTCTCGCATGTCAAAAGAAAAAAAAATGCAGCATTAATTATAAATATTTCTACATGTCATTGAGCTAATGCGGCCCTTAGCAACATATATATCATATTTTTTCAAAAAACACGACATCTTTTATTCAGATTTGTGATTAGGGTATAATTAAGTCTTTTAAAGACAAACATGTAAGGTTTATGACAAAATTAATATTTTATAATGCGTTTTCTGATGAATATATAGACAAAATAATCAAAAATACATCAATATTTGATGTAATTTACAAGCTAAAATAACATAAAAGAAAATATTTACTGATAGGATTGTTAACTGCTTTAATAAAGCTTTGAAGTTTGAGCCGGAACAGTATATTGAGAAGATATGTAAGTATACAACTGAAATTGAAAACAGATATAAAGTCTGATTAAATAGAGAAAATATTATATGATGTGTTTCATCATCGGTAAGATTCAAAAGACTTCTCTTCACAGTCGAAAAAACAATTATATTCAACAGGCGATAAAATGCCTGATATGGTTAAATTATAAAGCATATTTAGTACCATTCTTACATTTATGAAACGAAATTGCTCAAATATATATTAAAACATTATAAACATAAAGTAGAAGTTGTGCAAACATTGAAAAAAATAAAAAAAAGAACACAATTTTAGATTTTTTAATTAAATGACAAGTTTCTTAATGTTTTATATTTAAAAAATAAAAACCCTGTTTTTTGGAGAAGGTTGTGTTTGGGGTAAACTTTTGTTCTATTTAAATGTCGACCTGTTGTTTCATTTTTAAAACTGATATTTCGCATAAGTCGTTGATTTTTTAACATATTTATCTCGTTATTCTGTGAATCTCAATGTTTAGTCGGTGTAAAGACTATACAATACAGGATTCGAAATTAATATAATACACAAAATCAAATTAGTTCAAATATTTTCGTAAAACATCTTCCCCAGCTTTTAAATCAAGATTTAAAGATTATCTATTGTATGTGGATTTATTCTAAGATTCGTTTTGCATCTTATTTTTACTTCATTTTTTTAACTTAAAACTTTTTTCTTTTAAGACAGTTTCCTGATCTACCAATCACCGAAACCGAAGTTTATGTTAACACTTACTGTATTGGGGTCACATATATGGCTTATGATCAATTCATAACTACTACAATATGGGACATATATGCTTATAATCAAATCAAAACCTTTGTAATATAGGATATATATATGTCACATAATCAAATCAAAAACTATTATTATTTGAGACATATTTGTCTTTAATCAGGCTCAATATATCCACTATAAAACATATATATTACTTAATTATGTCGAAACTATTACAATATGAGATATATGTGCATAATCAAATAAAAATCTTTACAATATGCGACATATATATTACTTAATTAAATCAAAACTGTTACAATATAGAAGACCCTTGTAACATACTCAAATCAAAAACATTACAATATGCGGCATATATACTTTATAAACAAATGCAATAACAAACATAAGCGATGTATACTAATATTATATCACATAATCAAGTTAAAACAAAGCCCCTACAGCGTGAACTGTTTTGTATTCAACGTTTTATTTTTTCCTTTTTACAACGTTTGTCTAAAAAAGATTAATTTAAAGTCGTTTTTTACGAAAAAATTTATGAAAAACCATAAAAAATATATATTTAGCTCTTGAAAGAATATACAATAAAATCAGAAAAAAAAAATAAAAAAAATTATCAAAAAATGAATAAAAAATTTTATTAAAAAATAAATAAAAAATTTTATCAAAAAAAAAAAACTTCATCAAAAAACTTACCCATATCACAAGGGCCAAGTAGTGTAGAATTAGATGTATACGTACTCAACTTCCCTGTATAATAAGTGTATCAATCTTTTAAAAAAGAACAAGTTTTCTTTAGTTCAGTGTCTTTTTTTTACAAATATTTCTTTATTTATGTTATATAGTAATTATCTTTAAACGCTAAATTTTTTGCCACATTCTTGTTTTTTTAACTTAATGTTATTTTCTTATAACTAATTTTTTTCTTTTCGCTTTTTCACGAAGATTTTTTTTCAATTTTTTGATCATTAATTCGTGAAAATGCTTATAGATGTTTTTCTGGCTAACATTTTACAAGCAAAATCTACATTTTTACAATCAAATTAGACATACTATTTCGGCCAAACAAATCGAACAGTTTTCCAAATGTATATATTCAAACAAAATATAAAGAAATAATAGAAATATTTTATTAGAAAGTTACTTTTAATAATAAAACTTTACTCAAAAAGTTGTCGTTTTAATTTTTCAATTTTCTGTTGTTTGTGTTGTGCAATAAAAAAGGGCTTTGATTTTTTTTTAGTTGAGCTATTTTTATAATTAGAAAGCGTTGATTTTAATTGTAAATGTGTTGACTTTGATCACATAAGTATTGAACCTGTTTGAAAAAGTACGAGCTTGTTAACAAAAGAGCCGAGTCTGATTTTAAAAAAGCTTTTTTTAATCGAAAAACATTAAAAAAAAGTTTTTACAAAGTAAAAATCTGTAACTCTTGCCAAAATGTTTTATATTTCTTTTTATTTCATCCAGTCGAATAAATATAATATACTGAGGCCACTGTTTATTTTTTGCTTTGAAATGCGTTGGAGAAAAAATTACATAGAAGAGTTTGTAACAATATCACAAAAAACTGTTTTGACTTGAAAATATTTTTTTGTTTCTGCAAATATTATTGTTTGTCTTTGTTTTTTAGATAACTTACAAGTGATACGAAACAGACTAGTTGTGTTTATATTAAACAGTAAAAATCTCTTATTTACAGGCATTAACAGTATATTCTTTAGCAGGCTGCTTAAAGTATTTTTTTAATATTTTACCGGCCGCTTTCGTTATTTTTATTTAACTGCGTCTTTCGTTAACATTAAAAGTGTGTTTTTTGGTCAACACTGAGATGTTTATATTCTCGCAAAGAGTATAGAATGTTTATTAAATAGCGAATATGTTTACATTATATCTTAAATTTTAAAAGATTCAAAATAAACATTTACGTTTTTGTTATACTACACGACGTTTCTTATATTCTTATCATTGTATTTACATTTAAATGACAAGATGAAGTTATTCGTCAAATCGGTCTTTGAAATAAAGTTATTAACGTCTTTGTAAATAGTTCTGGTGATGCTTACTAAGAAAACAATCAGTTTGAAACATTCCAAACTTAGTAAACTCTAAAATTTAAAACCAAAAAATTTTATAAATATTTTTATTTTTCAAAAAAACACAAAAAACGAAAATTTTCTAGACTCTTGTTTTATTTAATAGCGGAAATTAAATATGATTTTATCGGGCTTACTTTTCCAACATTTCTATCGCTCTGTTTTCAATATGTAATATCTTATTGCTCTGAATATTATCTAATATCCACTTGTCTTGTGATATAACAATTATCGTTTTATGTCGTAAATATATATTAATATAATTTAAAAATGATTCTCTAACTGGAGTCTCAAGGTAGTTTGTTGGTTCGTCAAATATATAAATATCTGCTTCCTTGGAAAGTGCTCGAACAATACAAATAATTTGCTTTTCACCACTTGAAATGTTTTCAAAGTTGTCTCCAAGATCTTTATTAAAATTCTGTGTTAAATCAGAAAAGTGTTTTAAAACACCAAGTCTCAAACAAAGAGATTGTATTTCTTCTTGAGTTTTAGTCGAACCAAATAAAATATTCTCTATAATCGTTCCTGAAAAGAGCTTAAAATCTGATGAACAGTATGAAATATTTGAGTAAAAGCTTTTTTGATCGATGAATTGAAAGCTTACCCCATTTACCGATTGATAAACTTGTTTATGGTGAAATCCCAACAACGACTCAACAAAAAAAGTCTTTCCCGCGCCATTGGAGCCCGTAATTAAAATTTTTTCGTTATTAAAGTGAAGATTAAATTTTAGTTGAGTCCCACTATAGTTCTGTAAAGTAATGAAAAAAATTTTATAAATACTTTTTGTTGAAACTACGGGCTTGTTTATCTGTGAATATCCCATTGTAATATTTGCGGAAGTCAGATATGTAAATTGATAAATATAACCCAGATAGTTTAAACTATTATATAGACTCTTTAGTGACAAAAAACCTGTTACGAAAACCTCGACTCTTGAATAATAGAGACTCTCAGAACTATTAATTTTATGAAATATAAATGAAAGTCCGCCAATATAAAACGACGAATATAAAATAAAACTCATAACTGGAGTAATAGACTCCGTTTTGACATGTTGATTACCATACTCTTTATACTGTTTTTCTAAAGTATTTATTGTTTGTTTTCTTACACCCGACATCACAATTAAATCTCTGTTTTTTAGTTTTTCGATTACCGAGCGCCGCACGAAGTTTATACTTTTATTTTCAGAATACCTGTATTGGATCATATGATGAATAAACATGTAATTAATTATCAAGTGAAAAGACACAGCGAGTATAAAATAGAAACTGTTTTTTACACCAAAATACTTAATAAAAGCTTTGAACGCAACAACTACAGTAGTAATACTCCCCAAATATGAAGTAATTATATATTGCATAAAGCTTGATATTCCCTTCGAACACCTGTCTAAATTAAACACGTAATCCTCGGGTGTTTGATTTAGATACACAATTCTCTCTTTACCTAGAATATTGGTTATTTGTTTAATAGACATATTAATATATGCATCTGTGGAGATTCGATTTTGAAACATATAAACAGTGCAATTAATAACAGCCGATAATATACAGCAACAAAAACACTCTGAAGTGACATTAAGTGCTTCGTTTTTGGACTCTTGAGTTACTAAATTAGCTATCTTTCCAAGTTGTTCACACAGTTTTTGCTCTAAAACTGATTTGAGCATAGTAAGAGCTCCGAGAATTACATATATTGGAAATAAAGACTTGAATTGTATAAAGTATCTTATGATTATTCCAAACAGTTTATCGGCTCTTATTGAATACGCTGTTTTCTGTTTGTCAAGCATGAATTAGAAAATCTTAATTTTTATTGATATTTTTATTTGATAATTACAAAAATCCGAACAAAGAAAATATATTCTCTTAAAGATAACTAGACACTTATACACTTTCTTACGATTATTTTATTAGGGAGTTTGTATTATATTTAAACAATCAAAAAATATTGATACACTTTACTAAATACGATCTTAATTAAGAAAAAAAACGTTATAATTCAGTGAATTAAAAAAATTTAAGTAATAACATGGCGATTATACGATTGTTTTTTATTTACTTCTTTAAAACGTCATAAACACAAATATTAGTGTCATATCTGGTTCTAAACCGAATCAAGATCATCCAAGAAACGAATTTAATAAATAGATATTGTTTGAATTTTATTGGTTTTTACTTAAATTTTTTTGCATATTTACACTACAATATTTTTCCCTAATTAATATTATAGTTGGGAAAAGTGTACAAGTTCAAAAATATTTAACAAAAACTTAATTAATGTTTTTTTTTGCACAATTTATATCTGATTATGACTCCGTTGCGACGAAAGGAGAAAAAACTGTGTCTTGTGTTTTTGGGTTGTTTTGTGATCAGTGTATTTTAAAAATTTTTGTCGTTGTAATTTTTTCATTCATCTTATCGAATGTAACTTGACTGATACGTGTGTTTAGTCTTTTTAACGCTATAAAATCAAAAATTAGCTTTATAATGTCTTATCTTGAACTTAAATGTCTTCTGTTTAATTAATTTGTATGTAAATTTTTTTAATCGTTTTACAGTGTGAAAGTGTATAGGTACAGCCTGTTTTTTATTCGATCTCATGTTTTAAATGAACAAATTTATGAATAACCGTTAGAACATGTGCAAGGGTTGTTGCTTTTTGGGAAGACGGTATGCTTTCAATGACAGTTTTTACCCCAAGTTCGCTCAAGTTTAAAAAATTTAAAACAATATTATATTTTCTGATGTTTATTATTGTAATAAAAAAAAGCTGTTGAAAATAAAACGATATTAAGAAACGGAAACTAAAAGTGCTATGCGTTTTTCACTTTAAAAAACTCTAAATGTGTTGCTATCGACGAGCACAATTGCGTCAAAATCTTTATTTAAATCAAATTATTAGAACTAAAAAACAAATATAAAAAATGTTGTTTAAATTAAAGAAATTAAATCACAAAAATAATATTGACTTAGCTTACATCCCAGTTGAACGACAAAGATGTTCTTAAAAAGGCTAGAATCAAAACAGTGACATATGTTATATCGAGATGAGAAACAACTGTTTTTATAATTTTGTAGTTCAAAACCAACACATTTCAAAGTCATTGCAAATAGCGCTTAGAAATGCGAAATTTTTACACTATAACCACGAAGTTTTTTCGAAATCTAGCTTTGTCATATTTTTTTCATTTTTATAAAAAAAGTCTTCAATGCGCAAAAACATTAATAATTGAATAAACTTTCTACAAATCTACATTCGTTTTATCAAATACACATTATACACACACAGGTTTTTAAAAGAGAGACTCCCTATGTATTTTGGAGCGGGAAAAAAGAAAATGACTACGTAGAAGTATTCTAAGAAATTAAAAGATAAACTCTTGCGAACCGTCAACGATACTTGTGGGTCTCGAAATTGCTCAGTTTTCGCTGTAAATATATTTTTAATAAATAAAAAAACAGTTTTTTTTTAGCCAGTCGATATTGAGTAGTATCAGAAATCTAGCAATAGCAAATAAATACAAAAACAACCCAATGACGTATATGACCGTTAGTGTGTTTTCAAATATTTGTTTCATCTCCGAAGACAACATCTTGTAAAAATTCAAAAAACAAACGAGTCTATAGATGAAATCGTCAAGAAAGATTCGTTGCTTTTTCTAATATACTCCAAAAAAAATTTTGCTGAAATTTACGAAAAAAAAACGATGAAAAAATCCAGATTTTGTATATATTTTTGAAATATACAAGTTTAGTAATAAACTTGTTGCCAAAGAGTTCAATTTTTGAAAATGCTTATTACTCGAAGTTGAACATAAAGCTTTAAATCGCTCACCTAGACTTGACTAAATCATTACGGTTCTAGTAAACGGATTTTGGTCACCAATTTTTTTTCATGGGTTTTTTTTATATATATTGAATAATATTTAAAGAATATATAAAACATATGAAAAAAGTATTTTTTAGTAAAAATAAATATTAATAAATTTAATT
>SBJP01000092.1:0-29126 GCA_014805705.1 Cucumispora dikerogammari | reverse complement strand
CCCGTCTATAGCTTAATTAATCAACAGCTTTAAAAAATAATTTAAAACAGAGATGAGTTTTTTTATTTTACTTTGCTGTACAAAAAACATTACTATTCTAACCGTATTTTAAAATAACTAGCATTTTATTATATTTTCAATTGAGACGCTTTTATTGAGATTTTTTTTGACACTTATACACTTTCACTCAGTATATTTTTAATTAAGAAAAGTTTTATTAAAAATTAACAAAGAAAAACATCTAACTAAACACCAATCAAAAACTTTTTTTTAATTATCAATTAATGATCAGAACAACTTTTATTTTTATTGTGGCGCTGTTATTCTCAAAAACCCGATCTCAATAGTCTTTTTGTTTATTTTTTCTTCCGACTATCTTTTTATTGGCTACGAGGGAGTTTGTTTTAGTTCAGTATAGGGGGTATAAACGACACTAATACGAATGGTTACGCTGTTTTAAAGAATATTATATAATGTTTTAGTTTTTAGTTATATTTTTTTGCTTAATTAAATTATAATGAAACTTTTCTCAATAGAGATTATAGTGGAATATAGAAACAAGTATATATATAGGTGCTGACCTTTTTCTGGTTTTACTAATTAAGCTGTTAACGAGTTAATTTGGCTTTGTGTTATACTGTCTGTAAAAAGCTTAAGTAGTAAAAACACTGAAAAAAAATATATTTCTATAATAATTGGTGAAAAAAATATGTCTTTTATTGTGTTATTTAATAATTTATTCACCTAATAAGTTATATAAACATACTATTTCAGAATCAGCCAGGTATATTAAAAATTTGGTATTTATCACTCCCTTTTCATATTTAAAATTTATTAACTGAGACGTTTACATTGTAAATCAATTTAAGTAAAAGTTAAGACAAAATAAAGTAAATTTTTCAATTTTATACTAATAAGCATCGTAAACACGCGTCTCAGAACCGTCACAGTCCGAGAAAAGAATTAAAAAAAAACACAAACGAAGAAGTTAATAAAAAAAAACAACAACTGCAAAAATTATCAAAAGACCAATGAATGACATTTTACTTTTTTCGCAGTAACAGTGGTGACTAAACAAAAAAAATTTGTGTAATTAGAAACAAACAAAAAAAATTTGTGTAATTAGAAACAAACGAAAAAGTTTTTTTCAATTAGTTATTTCTATAGTACATAAAAAAAACGTTGTATATTTTTTAAAAGTTTTGTTTAATCACAGATTTTTAATAAGCGTAAAAAATATTCAATTTTTTGTATTTTACGACAAGATTTATGCAAAAGGTTTGATGCTGCGGGTTTTAAATATAATCTAAATAAAAAACAGATTCATTTTTTAGTTATATTTTGAATTAACTTCTTGTGATCAGTTGCGTTTTTTTTCGAAAGAATATATTTAATAGTACAGATTATTATTGATCGAATATTAAAAGTCATTGATTTTCATACCGCTTCTGATATTTAATTTTACCGAGACAAACCAGTAATTTTCCTCCAAACTTTTTCGTTATTGCGAGAAAAAATAAACCAAATTAATAAAAAAAATTATTTTTAGTTTTAATTAAAGAAAAACTCGTGTAAAATTTTTAGTTTTAATTAAAGAAAAACTCGTGTAAAATTTTTGGTTTTAATTAAAGAAAAACTCGTGTAAAATTTTTGGTTTTAATTAAAGAAAAACTCGTGTAAAAACCACACAAATATTAAAAACCTAACTTCCGAACGACGAAGTAAGAGGCTGAGAGAGTGTCTACCGGTGTGCGAATAAACTTAAGATTTATTTGACACCCAATTATAATATTATAATATATTATATAAAAATTCTCGTTTTTTAATGTAAAATTAGAAAAACCCCTTTTTGGATATTTCGGCTTTATTTTGAATATATAAGGAGAATCAAATTACTGATCTTTGTTAAAAAATAAAATATTTATTTTTCTGTTGTTCTATTGCTCAAAAACATTCAAAAAAAATAATCAAAATATAAATTAAATTATAGATTATATAGTTAAATTTATATTTTAAACAACAACACCTCTGTTTCTTTTCAAGACACTAAATACATTAAAATATTTGATTCCCTATCATTTCATTGCGGGCTCGTTGCATCGCGGATTTTTGGTTAAAATTAAAACATTAAAAAATTTGCGAAAAAAATATAAAAATTTGCTTAGCAAAAATTACAGTTTTTTTTAATTAAAATAGAAATCTGTTATTTATGTTCGTTTTAAAAAAAGATGTTATTTTTTTTCGCAAATTTTTATATTTTTTTTCGCAAATTTTTATATTTTTTTCGCAAATTTTTTAATGTTTTATTTCATTCAAAAATCCGGGATGCAACGAGCCCGCAATGAAATGAACAAACACCAAAATATTTCGGTTGACTTGTTTTTTTGATTAAAAAAAAAAGGATTTTTTTAAAACCCATGTCTTTAAGCAACTCAGTTGGAATAGCAGTATTAGTCGGATCAATGTTAGGATATGGAATAATAACTTTGCCTACAGCATTTGCTAATGTTGGAATGTTAGGAGGATGTATATTCTTGACAATAAGCGCTTTTTTTTCATTTCTTTCATTATATCTGTTCTTTAAAGCAAGTTTAAGAGCCATAGAAAATTCAGAAAATCGAAAAGGAGTCACAATTTATGAACTATTTGAATCAATATCTCCAATTTTAGGCGATGTTTGTAATATGATACTAGCAATTTTTGTGTTCTTGGCAACAGTCACTTATCAACGGAATATTGCAGATTTCGGTCTTCTTTTACTTGGAAAGTTTTCTAGTAAAAATTTTACTGAAAGCAACTATTCACGCTTGTACATCGCTGTACCACTTGCCGTAATTGAATTTGGCCTTTCTATGTTACCAAGTCTTGATGTATTGGGAAAGGTTTCCTATCTTTCGATACCAGCCTGTATCCTCGTCGGTATGTTGTGTGTCAGATATGCAAAGTTAGTGAATCGAGACAAATTAGAACTTGAAGTTTTTAAGATGGAAGGATTGTCGACTGCTCTGGGTAATATCGTGTTTGCATTGAGTGCACACCCAATGGTCCCAGCTCTAGCAAGTTCACTAAGTCCAACATCCTCGCCTTTTATAATAAGCATCGGTGGCGTTTTCGTAGGTGGCTTGCTGTGTTTGACAATGGGAGCTGCGGGATATTTAACGGGAGGAAAAGCTTTAACAAATAGTGAAAATATTTTAACTTTTTTCTCTAAGGACGACACCCCTCTTAGGCAATCAATCAAGCTATCCAGTTTCGATAGCAAAGGGAACTTAATAATTGTTGCAGTTATGTTGTTTATGGTTCTCTTAAGTTGTTCATATGCTCTACTATTGTTTTCAGCCAAAAGATCACTTTTTGACACAATAAATAGGCATCTTATTAAATATGATCAAAATTCATCGCAATATAGAGCGGGTTTAATCGTGGTTGCCTTTCTTTGGATTATAGCTACAACATTCATGTCGGCCCTGTTCTATCCGGAGTCTTTATTAAGTATTAATGGAATATATCTAGGTAACACACTTTGCTTTATTCTACCTTCCATTGCCTTTATTTCACACTGCGGTAAGAAAAATGCTCCTCTATATGGGGCTGCTATTTTGGTATTTTTAGTTGGAATCAGTTCAATTTCTTATTCTACATACAGAAAGATTAAGGGTTTTTAGGAAACCGTATTAAACAAGTAATTAAATCCTTTATAGTTACAACAATTTTCTTTGGATTTTTGGTATGTTATTTTTTTTGGATTTTGCCGATCGATCTTGTAATACGGGACGAATTATAAATAACAATATTCTTTTTAATAAAAACAGGGTGGTGTTAGAAGTTTATAAAAACATATATTGATTAGAAAAACGATCTCTAAAATATGAGAAATAATGTTTTCATTAAAAAACAATGCTTGTTGAAAAAAACTACTCCACAAAAACATAAACGCCAGCTTTTTCAACAGCCTGAGTATGCAAACTGTTATTAAATATTTTTAGGCAGAGTCTGTAATGCATAAAGGTTATATCGTTTGTATTATATAAACGGAGTATATATTTTTGCAATAAAAAAGAAAATAAGTTTTTAATCAAAAAAGCAACATTGAAAAAAAACATTTTCTTTATTAAAGTAAGTACCATGGAGATCTGCGAAATTTGTACAAAACCTTTAATAAAAACAGAGGGGTTTTATATATGTGAGCGAGGGCATGTTATGAGCAACCCTGTAGAAGTTGCTGACGATAATGTTCGATTAATTACTCGGAGGCTATCAAGGTCTGCTGGAAAGACAAGAGAGCGAAAAATTAAACAAAAACTGAAGAAAACGCATGGCTTTACCGCTGAAGCTTTTCTTTTTATAGCGAGTGAGATAATTAGTGAATTTAATCAATTGAAAACAAAACCACTCGAGACGAAAGACGATTATTATTTATCTGCGTTGGGATATTTTTTTACATTATGCTCAGAAGCAACACAGGAAGAAATGAACTTGATGCTTAAGTTATGTTTATACTTACACATGAGGCTACTATTTGAGGCGGGTGACATAAGCAGTGAATATTTATTTGTTTCAGAAACAAACGTTAATAGTGATATTGAAAAAAGTGAAATATCGACAAATAAGACTGATATTAAGGAAGGCGAAGATTTTTTCATGATAACACGAGTTAAGAATTTAGAAAAAAACTATTCGAATAAAAAACCCTTCTTTATAGAAGACTTTGAAAGTTTTTATACCTTAGAAAAAGTTACAAAGTATTTAACTATCTATGAAAAAGCACAAAATATCATATTTACAAAAAGATTATTAAACAATACCTTTTGTAAATTGAGTCCTGTGGATATAAAAAAAGGAATTGAGTTTTTCACAAAATATAAATTAAAATTACCGCCAGTTAATTACATTGATCTTGCATTAAAAGCATATGACAGAATCGTTTTTTCTTATGAAATGTTAAATAATTTACGTTTAAGAGACGAAGAGATTAATTGGCCTCCAACCAAACACTTGAACTTTCCAAGAAAGCTGTTGTTTGAAAAACAGATTGATGTCAAATCCTTATATGTGATAAAAGCCCTTTATCTGAAATATTATGAACAATTAATTATCGAGCAACCTTTCCAAATAACTTATGAAGACCCGGTTTTGGTTTTTCTATTCTTATTTGCAAAACGTGTTAGTGTTTCAGTCAACTTTCACAAATTAGAACTTGCTGATAAACAATATATCGGATCGTGTTATGCAGTTAATAGAAAAATAGACGAGGTTCAAAGTTATATCGACAAATCGGACAAACCCATCTCTTTTGTTAAAAATAATAATTATTATAATACTCTTAAGATATTATTTTACCTCAAGGTCCCTTTCTTAAAGACTGGAACGAGAGATTTTAGTCTTGTTTTTTGCAATTTAATCGAAGTTTTTAATAAAATGTTTTTTTATCCAGAACCCCGGCCGTGATATCTTTCGACATTGTAGAATATTATTTAAAGAATCTAAGTAAAAATTCTGTTAAATTTTTTTATTTTTGAAAATTAGGGTTGAAATATAACTGTTACCCTCTTTAATGTTTATTATATATGCTGAAAAACAAGAATTTACATATAATTAGTTGATATTTAAATCCATCCTTTCGTTACTTGTTTCTTACCTTACTAAAAAAAGTGACACGAACGAGTCTTTTGTTTATACTGTTGTCTTTCACACACTCTGTGTTTATTTTTAAAGTGAAAACTGTTTTACACCCTTACTATAATTCAATCAAGTAAATATTTACCAAAAACAAGTGATCTCCACACGCAAATAAACGTTTTCTAGTTGTTTATAGTCACTGTTGCAGTGTAAGTCGCAAAATCTCTGTATTAACACCTTTGATTAGCTTCGCAAAACATATATTTTTTATTAAAATCACTCGTTGGACTTTTTTTATTCAGTTTTTTTTAAAATATATCTAAAATTTGTGTGTCTTCTGTTGTTTAAACACAGAATTTGAGTGTTTTGTATATAATGTTTTACTTGTCCTTAAAAAAATTTTACTTAATTGAAATATAGTGGGTGGTGTGAAATGTATTTGGTTTTTAAATAAGGTTTTTGGAAATGTGAAACGCATTTGATTTTTAAATATAGTTTTTAATGGTATGAAGCGGAGCTAGCTGGGTGTGTAAAATTCAGAAATAGCTTTTTTAAGCAAAAACAATGAAGACCTTAATACAATCAAAAAATATTTACGATAACATGTATATCATATGATGAATAGAGGTTTATACACTATTTACGTCAACTTCAGTTACAAGTATATAAGTAGTTTAAAGATTTTTTAATTATTGTATTTTAGCAGATTACTAAAAACTTATATATGTTATCTTATAAAAACTAAGTTTTTTTCTAACATTATTTATTGTCTTTATATCAAAATAGAAAAAAAACGATGACACGTGTTTGTTATACGAGACATAAGATGAAAACAATATAAAATTATATGTATGTTTTTTAAAAAAACGATATTCAAAAACTATGACACCAAACGATTTAGCTTTGATCAGTTTAAATAAGAAAGTATTGAAAGTCGTCGTTTAAACTGTCCGACATATCAATCTAAATTATCAGATGTTCACGTTTACGAAGATATGTACTGTTTTTAAAAATAATTCGCGTTTGTTCTAATAGTGGGTTGAGAGATCAAAAATTTTTTATTCATAGAGATCGGTTAAATATTTTAAAAAAGCGTTTTGGTAAAGTCGTGTATGAAATTAAAACAATAAAGAATAAAAATAAAAAATATGTAATGCATATTATCTATTGACCGTTTCTTCAATTTGTCAACAATATATAAACTGCGAATTTTTTTTGAATATTTAATAAAAAAACGCCAATTTCTCTAATGCGCAACAAAAAAATCAAAAAATATTTGAGAAACAGCATCTTATTACTTTGTATAAGAAATCTGAACTACTATATTTTTAATAGATAGTAAAGTAAATCTATTGTATATAAAAGAGCAAAATCAAATATTTTCTCAAGCTGTTTAACAAGATTTCTCAACAAAAATTAATCTTTATGTACTGATAAATAATGTACGTAAAATTAAAAAAAAGTGTTTTTCGTGAAACAACTGTTGACTCGTTTGTGAATTTATATATCATATATCTTCAATCGAAACACGGGTGTTCTGTTAAAAATATAAGGTTAACGACCTTGATTTAATAATATAATACAAGGGTATTTATTTTGAAACGTCCGAAATAATAAATAATAGTTTTAAGTCAATTATACACAAGCTATGTCGTTTAACAATCAGAATAAAGAACAACAACAATCACAGTGAGAATAACAACAAAAAGAAGAATTGCATAATCAGTCTGAAAATCTTGCAAAGTACAACAAATCTAAACTTTCGTGTGTAGGTTTTTAAAACTTTATCTTTTTAGTTTTGAATTGCAGATCTTGAGATCGTGTGTGTCTCTATGCGCTTGTAAAAATGAAACAGGTATTTGCATAAAAGTAAAACGAAATAGCTGTTTGATTCTGAAAAATATAATCTACTTGCTTGAAGCATAGAACACTAAATAATATGTTATTACAAAAACAACAGAGCTGACTGTGTAATATTATAACGTTATAAACACGAACGACTTATATAATTTAAGTTTACAGTAGATGTTTTTAGCCCATGCGCTGAACACGTGTTTTTAATACTTCATTGAACACATCAGCTTTTAATATAAAAAAAGTACTCATGGTTTTTACGCTCAAACAGTTGATTCTTGTTTTTTTGTTCAAAAAAGCAATTTTATTTTTAAAAAACAGCCGTTATATCGTTTTATAGTTTCAATCAATTTTCTCGAGCTCATAAAATAAAAATACTTTTTTTCAAACATAATATATATTAAAAACACAGTGAAAAATTTTTAAAATTTAAGAACAATAGACCAGTTAAACAGTTCTCACACGAGCTTGGTATTAGATGTAATAAACTATGTAAAATGTTGTTACTCGCATTTCGATGTAAAATTATATATAACATATTTCTGTTATCATATTCTGTGACAACACGATAACAACTTAATTATTAGAGAGAAAATGTTTCAGAAAATGTTTATTTAAAACAATCTTGATATGAGCAACATAACAGATTGATAAAACATAGAAAATATCAATTTTATACTTATACAAACGGAGAAAAAACAGATAAAATTCTTGGAAAATATTAAGGGATATATTAAAAAAGTCAGTCGTTTTTTTTGAATTACTATATTTTTTTAGACTCTGTAAAATTGAAATATTAGATAATATTTACTGTACGTACCAAAATAAGTAAAGTTTTTTAAGAACATATATAATATTCACGAACATACTGTGACAAAAAAGCCAGTTAAAAATATATAATAAATGGAAAACCGACAAATGTCAGGAACGAAACTAACGAGTTGAAACTTAAATAACATAAAAGAATCTTTGTCAGAAAAACAACTGCGACAAAACATCTCAACGTTCAAAAACTCTCGAGACGAAATATCTGGACAGTATATACACCACTGAACACTGATAGGCAATAGATAAAAACAAAATCGATTTGGATTAAGTAATCATTCAATCTTTTATGCTGATTTATAGTTGCTAAAAAAGAGCAAGAAATCAAAATGTTCTGTGATTTCATTCAAACATATATACATGGATTAAAGAGTCTCGCTGAATAATTAACGCAGTAAGCTCTTTAGATTAATAAGTTAGGTAAAACCAAAAAAGTTTATGTTATGTTATACTCTGTAATCATGTTTAGAAAAACACCCAGAAGATTGCTCGAGTGTATATGTGGCTTTCAAACAAGCGTATATTATAACGACATTGTCTTAAAACATACTATTCTATATAACAGAAACATATATTTTTGTACTGCCACCCTCGCCTTTTTATTAAAGAAGTTAAACACTTTTAAAGAACCGTTAAAAAACAGATGCGTATCACAATACCCAGGTAATTTTTGCTACTTATATACTTTATATTCTATGTTAAATCGAGAAAAATTATCTATAATTTATTTAAGTAATGTTTAGCTAGTAGAAAGTAAAAGACAACTATATATTATTTTCAATCTGAGCCACTATTCCAGGTAAATTTTATCACTTTGTAAAAGGCTATTATAAATTATCAACAAGAAAAAACATTCATTATTAATAAAACCTATTATATAAACATTTTATCTAAAAAGCATGCGTAGTCATTTGTCATTGAAGTTTTATTTTTGTTTGTAGGATAATCCACCTGAACAGGCGATTATGCTTTCTGTTAATTAGCGGAAGTTTTCGATACAGTCTTTGGTGTCACATACAACACAATATTATTAATTATATCCAACAACAAACACACATCGCCAAATTACATACAAGGTCTGACTACATTTTCGTGAACATGTTTTTCTATTTATTAAGCACATATAAAAACGAGCTCAAAAGCTTAGAAGTAAATCCGTAAGTTTCTGTGTTCTTAATTAGCTTAAACCTCTGTAAACTTTTAAATTATTTGTATTAAACAATCAATCGTTGTTTTTTGTGTTTGGGAACTAACAAAGAAGTCGTTTTTTACACAAATTAAATTCTGAGAGAATTGAAACTTTACTTGTAAATTGTAAAAACTAATGCTTCAAATTCTTATTGTTAATTGGACTAAGCCCGCGTATTAGTCTCAATAGTCTCTAGAAATGAATACAAAAAATACAAACGAGTTTTTATTGCGATAGCGAACATTTCAAAAAAACAATTAGAAATGCCTACCCAATGTTTTTTCCCCTGAGGCGCAAGTTTGACTAGAATCAAGTTAGTCTTTTAACTCAGAGTAATAAATGTTATACGTCAAAAAAAACCCAACTTTTCTATCCCCAGCAAATAAATAACTATATTATATAAATAAAAAAAAACATTTACTCAGAATTGATTGAGCGACTTCATTATAAAATATTTTAATTTATAGTGATTCACACATTAAAAATCATCATCTCATATAAAAAGATTATCTTTTTATATAAACATAAAACTCTTTTTCATAAAAAAATATATTTTTCTTCTGTATAATACTTTATTATATTAAAACACTAGCTTGTCTATATAAGAAGGTGTTTTTTTATATGACCACCAAATTTTTAATGTGATAACACTGGAAGACTACAAGCTAATCTACGCAGCTAAAGTTTTACTATGTGTTATACAAATAAAAAAATTTAACGATAACGAACGAACATTTTAAATAAAAAAAGAACTATAAATAAATAATTAAATATACTAAAGTGATGTTTTTAAACCCATTATCGCAACATACTAAAGTATATATTCTTGGTATAATTATAATAATTTTTCTATAATAAAGTTAGAGAGAGAAAAAGGAAATTTTTATTTTAATGCAAGTTTTGACGTGTGACAATAAATAACAATTCTTGCATAAATTTTACAAAAATAAGTTTATTTGATTAGATTATAATATTTTTTTTTAATTATGCTTTGATTTTGGGGCTGTGTATAAGTGCCAAAAAATAAATAGAATGTGATTTGTATTAGCGCCTTTGTCAATGTTCGTTTATTCTGTGAAGTGTTCGATGATGCTGTGGGGTCCAAGTATACTCACGTTTTAAAAGTTTAATCTTCGAAAACTGAAAATGATCGTACATCGGCGACTTATAACAAAATTTATATAGAAAAAGTTTTATTGATAAAGATATTACAAGAAAACATCTTTTTTCTATGAGGGATGCTCTAAAAAATTTTTTGAATAAAGTGACTTCGCTTTTTTGATCTAAAAGAAACATTAGAATTTAAAACAGTTTTTATTATTAGAAGTTCGCTGCTTTAATATTTTTATAGTATTATCTGTTCTCAACTTTTATTAAAAATTAAATTAAAGTTTGATTAAATAATATATTATTTCATTCAACTTAAATAAGCCATAAGGATGAAATGTATATATAATTATTTAACAGAATTTTTGCATAAGTTTTTAATATATTAGGGCGAAATATAACTAGAAAGGTACAGGCACATATATAGCTTCGTTCTTTATTATAAGCTAATTAACGAAAGTTATACTATAATTCAATTAAACAAGTTTTAATTAAGAAATTTTAAAAAAAGTATTACAAATTTTTAATTTTTATTGTTAAACAGTAATATACAAATATTAGTTTGTAATATAAACAAAAAAACATGAACAAGAAAAATAATGAAACGAAAAATATATAGAAAAAATATATTTGTGTTTCTATATATTTTTTGTATTTCTGATGCCAACAGAGACTAAAAAAATATGAACTGTTAACTTAAAATAGATCAATAACTTTTTTTCTTAATAAACTATAATACTTTTTGCTTTTATTATCTTATAGTAAGAGAAAGATATAGTGTATTAAGTGCCATGTGTTTTATTTTCAAGTTAAAAGTTTTTAAATTTAAATTTAAACATGGCTGTGTGCCAAAATTTTTTTTTAAAAAAGTTTAGAAATTAGCTAAAGGTTCTTTTTAAATGATGTTGTTACAGTCCTCAATAGTAAACACAAAGGTATAAACCCGGCTTAAAGTGCGCAGCACTATCCACATTTTTGTTTCTTACGGCTTGGAAATTACAAAAAACGCAGTGTTATTTTTGCATTAATTGCATAATTTTATTTGTTGCCACAAAGTTTAGTTAGTCATATTTATAGTAAGATTTAACTTAAATTAATAGATTTCTACTAATATTTGATAGTTTTGACGGCTATTAACTTTTATTAAACGTAAAATATAGCATTTTTATTTAAATAGCTTTTTTCTCTATTTAATCAGCTTTCTTTATATTTAGTAAATTTTTCTTGCGATTTAATTAAAGCCTCACACAAAAAAATCTAACATATCACCAGGTCGCATATGAAGAAAACATTTGTATTTTTAACGCTTAGTTTTTATTATTTCTGTTTGTATTTTTAATTAAACCACAAGAAAAATTTACTAAATACAAAAAAAGCAACTTAAATAAAAGCAGATGTTATTTAAATTAAAAAAAAATGTTAATTAAAAAGTAATTTATAAAAAAATACTTGAATATTCGAAAATAGCGTGTAGAAAATGAATTTCAAGCTCCGAAATCGCCGTATCTTGAGTTTTAATAAACTATTATACAACACAAGAAGCCGTTTATTAATATACATCATCTTTCCTCTTTCTATAATAGTCAGTCTGAAACATTTTATTAAAGTCGGGCTTATTTGTTCAAATAATAAATCTTCTTTTTTCAAATAATAACAAATTGAATGTATATTTATGCTGTTAATAATGCGATATTTGCTTTTTTTGAATATGTTTTTTTGTCAACATTGTCAATAAAATATATAATAAAATAATAGATAATTTTTTTTCTTTTGAATAACGAGAAAACACAAGCATGACCCTTCCAGAAACATTAAAAAACAATAAACAATATCAACTTGAATACAACTTTACTAACAGTGAAATTAAAGACAATCCAATGTTTGTAAATAAGGAGATCTCAGATGCTCTAATAACACACATAATTCCAGCTCAAATAACCAAAACAAAAGAACAAGAAATCCACAAATTACCAGGCTTAAATCTTGTAAACAAAGAAGATAAAATGGATTTAATTTATGGGTTACAGCTCGAAAGTGTTTGGGAAAGAGAAGACGAAACCCATGGATTTTTCGATTTCTCGGATTAATATGCAGTTAAAAAGTGACAAATAAAAAAATATTCACTAGATTCTTTTTTTACTTTTAAGAAGGAAAGTTAACAAAAGTTGTTTCTTCGTTATCTTCTTTATACCCAATTCCCAAAATTTTAAAAATATTTAAATCAGATGGAAGTCTAGATTCGCCTTCATTTTTATTCGACTCCCAACCTGCTTCTACATTTTGTTGATCGTTAATTTCATTGTTTTCCCAATCGTCTTGTTTTCCCCAATCGTCTGTAGTTCCCCACTCGTCGGCCATACAAGGATTATTTATTAAATAACCATGATTAATTTACAAGAAAAAAACATAATTACAGAAAATGAAACTAAAATCCTCAAAACAGAATCTGTATTTTATAATACGGCCCAAGTCTTCAACCGTTCAATTTCTATTGAGATTATAAATGCTTATTTAAAATATATGAACAAGAACAATTTATTTAAAAATCATAAATCTGTTAATATTCTTGAATGTATGGCTGCTAGTGGAATAAGATCGTTACGATACATTAGGGAGATTAGCAGACATGAGTTGGTCGACAAGAACATCATTTTTCATATAAATGATATTTCATCAGAATCGGTTAAACTTATAAAGACAAATTTTTTAATTAATCACATAGAAATATCAGAGGATATAAAAATAATTCAAAGCGATTGCAGAGAATTAATGATCAAGAGTACGTGTAAGTACAATATTATTGATCTCGACCCATTCGGTTCTGCTGTTCCATATCTTCAACCAGCTTTCAATGCAATAAAACACAACGGGCTTATGTTAATTACGTGTACTGATACCGCTGTTTTGTGTTCTAACCCAACTAAATGTTATGTTAAATATGGAAATATTATACCCAAGTTTATAGCAGGAGGATTTAAATCAAAAGACTCTATAATAGACAATATAAACAAACAAAACGGTTCATTGGACAGATCTCGGTGTCATAGTTTATCGTTAAGAGCATTACTCAATCATATATCTAAGGCTGCAGCAGTTGAAGGGTGTGCAATCGAACCACTAATTTCTATTTCAGTTGATTATTATGTTAGAGTGGCAATTCGGGTCATTAGAAACAGTCCAGATGTCAGAAAGTCTTTCAAGAGAAACTCTTTTGTCGGGTTTTGTATAGCATGCGGTCATTACAAGAAAATACCTTTCAACTCGATATTTAGTGTAGAAGACGATTCTCCGTGTAGCATAAATGTACAAAACTTAATTTTGAAATCCACAGAGGAAACAAATTTTAAATGTCAATATCGAATTAACGGGCCATTTTGGACAGATGTTATTCAAAATAAGGCGTTCTTAGATTTGATGAATGAAGCTATCCAGTTAAAATATGCGTGTCCCCGAATCGCTTCTTTCATAAGAATTATCCACGGAGAAGCTCAGATAGAAACAGCTGCTTTATTTGATTATTCAATACCCGAAATCTGTTCATATCTCGCAATTGATTGCATCCCTCTTTATAGTCTTTTATCAAAACTCAAGAATTTGGGTTTTGCTGTTGCCCTATCCCATTGTATATTGAATGGTTTTGTTTCTAGTGCCTCGTTTAGGGACATTATTCGAATATTATATGATTACAAAAAAACGAGTGAAAACGGAGATATAAAAACCCTATTTAAGACCGAAGAATGGAATAATAAAGAAGTTGGCTTTTTAATTACGACGTCTCCAAATAGACAGATATTATTTGGAAAGGAGGGTCCAATGTCGTCACCGAAGAGAAAATGAATAAACAACTGCATTTAATTCATTTTTTTTTGTTTTCACTTAATAAAGATATACAAGCTAAAAACTAAAATTATTTTCATACGTTTATTTTATTGTGCAGATTATAACCTACAGACCTTCTCCCCCCTTCAACTTTATAATACTTGTTTATTATTAAGCACATACAAGACATAAACTTAGAAACCTTTCCGAACATTTATTTTATTGGCCAGATTAAAACCTCTACATTATCACCCGCTTCTAATTCTGTAATTCTTGTGTTCTCTACATCTAAATAAGTCAGATTCTTTAATAACTCGATGTTTTTTATATTCTGCAATTCTCTGTTTCCTGCAAGAACAAGAGACGTAAGACTTAATGGAAAAGAACTACAGTCAATTTCTTCAAAATGGTTATTTTCAAGACTTATGACTTTCAGGTTTTTCAGTGTTTTTATAAATTCTGGGATGTCTCTTAAATGATTACAGGAAATATAAAGTTCTTGTAAATTCGGTGTATTTAATATCGGAAATTTGTGCAACGAGTTTGAAGCCAGATCCAATTTTTTAAGTTTATCCGATTTAAATGTATATTCATAATATTCTATATCAACATGCGACACAGTTGGTTCACAGACTGTACACAACTCAGTTGAATCCGTAATATCGTTACAGTGTAAATATATTTCTTCTGCAACATCTGAAAGCTTCTCGGGAATTGATTCCACTAAATTGAATGATAAATCCAATGTACGTAAATTCGGTATGTCACTAAAGTCTATTAAATGTTTTATTTTATTGTCACTCAAATCGAGGCGCTCTAAGTTTTTTAAATCACGCAAATTATTCTGAAACTCAATCTTAAATATTTTGTTCCTAAAAAAATAAGCCTCTCTGATATGAATAGGTATTGGTGGTATTTCAACTAATGCAGGATTTTGATGGTTCAATTCCAATATTTCATTGTCGTTTGATATTGGGGAAATGTTGTTTTCTTCCATGTTTTTTTTTAAATTAGTTATTGTTACTGCTATTTTTTTGAACTTCATTGTTAGTATTCTTATCTAAGAAATAAAAAAACGAAAAAAAAAGCTGTTAAAAAATCTTTTATTAATATTTTCTAGAAACAAATATTTGTTTAAAAGTGCCCTTTTTCACATAATTATTAATTAAACTATTCTTTAATTAACATTTTCTAGAAGAAAGTGCTTTTTTACAAACGTTCTCTTTCACGAGGAGAGTTTTTAATAAAAGCATCACACTTTAAAAGCATCTGTGCAATTTCAGTAGCAGACGACAAGATGCGCATTTTTACTCTTGCAGATTCGAAGATGTTTTGCTGTTTCATATCCCCAATGTATTTATCTACCTCTGCATCTTTTCCCTTACTGTTTGGATTATATGGTTTCCCATTTATATTCACTCCAATACTCTCATAGCCCCTTTCTTTCATCAGTTTTAGCTTAGTCAATACTTCATCACTGTTTCCTCCCGAGTTTTCGCAGAGAATTTTCGGAATTTCTAAAATGGCTTCGGAAAAAATTTTTAATGCTATGGCATCCGAACTAGTTCCGCTATTAACATATTTCTTTAGTTCTCTGGATATATTTAATTCAGTGGCCCCGCCTCCAAACACGACTTTCTTATCACATTTTACTCTTGAGATAACACATAATGCATCATGAACACTCCGTTCAGTTTCATCTAAAACGGTATCCGAAGGCCCAAATAAAACAATCGTGCAAGCTGACTTATGCGGAATATAATCTTTACAATCATTAGGGCAATTTAGAATTCTAGAGAAACGATCAGAATTTATGCGGATCGTATCAATCGAATGGCAACACCCAAAATTAAATCCTTCTTGACAACTCTCGAAACTACCAATAACTTTTGTATCTGTAATTTTTGAAATTTGCTCTATTGAATCAAAGCCCACATTTTCAATCACTTGAATATCTTGATTTTCAAATAATCTCATAGGTAAATCATAGACTATTTGTCTGTTAATTAAAACATCAAATTTATTTCCATCTGTGTTTTTATTATAATTAACTATTTGGTCCACTCTGTTCTCAATTCTTTCTTGTTCTTTTTCTTCGATTTGCGACATAGCAGAAATAGTATTAACATCAACCTTCGTTGATGTCATCTTTACCTTAATAAAGTCTAAGTTAGAATTTATTGCTAATATTTTAGGATGGAGTTTAGAATTTAAAACATTTATGTTCTTTAACATTAAACCCGGACAAATAAATGACTTTGAAACTGAACCTGGCAACTTAATAATTTTTATCAAATTGAGATCTGCCTCTTTGTTACATTTACATATTTTATGCGCAGGTTTTTGTTGAAGTTTTTCATATTCCAATTCCTTGGAGATAATAAAATAATCAATGTCCTTCTGACCATTCAATGAATGTTCTTTGTTGGTTGACCCGCACTCACAACTGACACGGTTGATTGCCTCTACACAGAGTTTTGCAAACTTATTCACATCCTTTCCCAAATTTTTAGAATTTAACGTTGTATAAGCCAGTTTTTCAAGGGACTCTTCATTTAAATTCATCGAGCCTTTTTCAACGAGTTCTAAGGTTTTCTGAAGAGACTTTTCTAGACCTTTGATTATTGTTATAGGGTGTGTGTTATTTCCGTATTTTCTTGCATATTTTAGAAGTGCGTGGGCCATAATTGCAACAGTGGTTGTTCCGTCACCTTCCTCCCAGTCTTGATTAACTGAAGCATCTATCAACATTCGCGAGGTTGGATGGTCAATTAAAAGATTTTTAAGTACCGTAGCTCCATCATTGGAAATTGAAATATTTCCGTTGGGATGCGAGATGAGTTTTAGAGAGCCCTTCGGTCCCAGAATTGAAGAAGCTATATTTCCAATGATTTCTGTTCCTGTGTAGATGAATTCTTTAGCGTCGTTTCCTGTTTGTTCAATTGATTCGGGTGAGATATGATTTTCCATGGGCTTTTTATTAATTAAATTTTTTTAGTTAAAAAATACTCTGTTCTTATTTCTTTTTTGTGAACACTAAAAAAAATTTATGCGAAATTGCACTTCAAAGCTATTCACTCACTATGAGCTTAAAAAACATATTAAAAAAAATAAAACGCTACAAAAATTTACTTAATAGTGAGTTTACGTGATGAATAATTACTTTAGATAGCATAGAGACATGTTTGTATCAACATGGCGTAGCCAAATAAGACATCCAGAAAAACATCATAGAAAAACATAAATTAGCCCGTAAAATATTTCATGAACATTGAACTTAAAAAATTCAAACTGTTCTTCTCTGACTAGAGAAGTTCCAGTGAAACAGAAGTTTTTATAGTTTGTAAAGAGAGTTTTAAATAATTCAAGATATTGCGCCTTTTCTGTCGGAGAATATGATTTAATACCCATAATTGTTTCGTTCCAATTTTTATAATTTTTAAAGCTAGTGACCAACATATCGATTTTCTGACACATAGAAAAAGACTTGGTCGGCGAATTTCTCAAAATAAGTCTTCTACTTCGAATGGCGACCTCTTCAAAGTTCGAGAACAGTTTGATATTATCCGTTTCTGAAGTAACAATCGTACAATAATTTGAATTTAAAAAGTCGATTTCTGGTTTGTCTATCAAATTATTTTTTTGCTTTTGAAAATCCGATATAAAAGAACGAGTTGACATTATTTTTATCTTATGTGTTAAGCATAGAGGATTAAAAATTTCGTCTTTTAACTTTTTAAATTTGTTTTTTAAATTAACGACTCTTTTTGACTTGTCATGATCTAAGTTCAAATATTCTGTGTTTATAAAAAACTTAAGTTTTTCAAAGACTTGTTCTCGTGTAATTGTACCTTCACTCTCTTGTATGTTCAACGTCTCGTTGATTTTCTTTTCGATTTGTAAAATATATCTAGAAATAGTCGCACACTCGAAGGAACTCAACATTTTTCCAGTTCTAATAACTGATAGAAAAATTTTTTCTTTTTTGTTTGATATAAGAGACGCGCCCTTCAGAAACGGAGATGCCTCTGAACAAATTTGTTCTTCTGTAGACGAAACCTGAGCTACCCTCCAAGACATTTCGACATCTAAAGAGCATTTTGAAATTTTTGGCATCTCAATGATCACGGGTATAAGAATATTTCTACTTCCTTCGTGATAAATATAATCAAAATAGTCCACGAAGAGCGTTTCCTCAAAATTATACTTAACTTCTGAAAATATTTCTTCAATATACTTGTTCTCTTCAGTTTCAACAATTTCAACGGCTGTAGTTTCAAAGTATGAATCAATTCTTTGCCATTCATTCAAGCAATGAATTGAAACCTTCTCCCATTCTGATTTTTCTTGTGGCCTGCAAATTACCACCAGTGGCCACTCATCTTTATATAAATACATGATTGCCAGAGGAATGACTATGTGATTGCGTCTAAAAGGATAAATATCTTCTTTTTTATAGGTGGGGTATAATGAATATCGAGATCTGTAAGCAGTTCCATTCCATTCTGAAATATCAAGTGTATCTTCACGTGTTTCATAATAATTAATAGCGATAGGTGTCTCTTCGTTGTTTTTCCGTGCTGTAAAAAGATGCTCATCGCACATTAATACCGCCTCAGTCGGTTTTTCGTATTTTTTATGATGAACATCTTGTTCATAAATCATACTTGTTTTTGTAAACAGAAAATCCGAACGAAAAAGCCCATTTGAATCAAAGTTGGATATTTCGATTCTAATGTCTTCACTTTTGTTTATCGGCTGTTGTATGAATCTATTTTCTTTATCTGTTTCATCTTCTATTGCGGTTACGACCTTCTGGTCTTTAGGTTTATCTGATTGACTTCCAATATCACCGATGTTTCTGAGTCGCTCTGTTTTGTCTATCTCACCGTTTATGTCATTTGTTGTTTCCGGGATATCAGGTCTGTCTAACTCATCCTCGGCGTTTGGAATATCAGGATTATGTGTGTCTGGGGCATCGTATACCGGGTATATTATATTTAATGGACTGTTGAAGTTTATGTTGATTCCATCTTCACTCACATTTTCGTTCTCGCCTTCATTATTTTCATTTGAATCCGAAGCAACATAACTTGAAAAATCGGAGATCGACATTGAAGGGAAATCAGAGTCTATATCGGGAACATCATATTCTATTCTTTCTGAAGACGCATTTAAGTTAACTAAATACATTTCATCATCTGAATATGCAGCAACATCGCTGGACGATTCTAACACCCGTGGCACAACAACCCCCCTGTAATTGCGTTCACCAAGACGCCATATATCTTCAATAAGATGATCGGTAAAAATCGCAAAGTCGGATAAGCCCGCTTCATCATCTGTAAAATCGGAATATTCGTTATCTGAATAAAATTCAGAGTTTTCGACAAACATATCCGGCTGTGGGCTGTTCCTAAAATTGTATATATCATAATCATCAAAATTAAGAGTCACTTGATCATACGTTTCAACACCCTTTTTATCAATAAATTTTATATCTATAAAGGACAAGTGAACAGGGATCGGTAATGTTTTATCGTTTATATTAACACAGCTGTGACAATAACAATGATCTTCTAGCCCTACATATGTTATATCATCATATAAAAAGCACCCATGTTTTAATATACCCTCGGCTACGGAAGATAGTTGCATATCGTTCATTGTCAGCTTAAGTGAATAGGGCAAACTTTCCTTGATATTTTCAACTTCCTCGTTAAAGTTTAGTAGCGCATTTAGTAAAAAATCTGGTCTCAACGACAGTTGTTTGAACCGTAAACAAATATCCTTGATCGTTTTTTCCTTTTCTGTGATAGATACTCTATTTGGACAATCACATGCACTTGAATTATTCAATTTGCTTATTTGTATCTGTCTTTTTTTACTTTCCTCGTTATTCCCAAGAATTCTCGAAAGATATTTGTTCTTATAATATGGAACAGCTGCAATGCAAAGTGGGTCGCAATTAGAACTTATTACTGCATTAAAATAACATCCGTTTTCGCATTTACATTTATAAACCTCCTTTAGCAAAGCCACCCATTCACATTGTATTGATTCTGGTACTAACCTGTTGAAATACTTCTTGAGTAATTTTAAAAATGGAAAATGCAGCAGTTCGACCTCAAACGCAAAATGTTTTAAATATTCGGCAGTAGAAAAGTATTCTTTTATGCTAATAAAAACACACACATAATTATTTATTCTCTTTAAATCAACTGTTCCTGCTTCAAAATAACTATATCCGTTTCTACTATATGAGCTTAGTATTTTAATTAACTTTTCATTTTTTTTCCGTTTAGCTACTTGCGTTACATTTGCTTTTCTAGTTTCACCCTTTTCATATATATTTTTAAATTTTTTTTGATAATTTTTAAAATCACCCATTTTCATTACTGCTATATGATTAAATTTTTCCATCATTAATTCTATAAAATCTAATACAATTTCACTTTTTGTCCACAAATTAAAAAAAATCGGTAAAACAGTAGTTGTGCTATACTCAAATTTGATCTGCTTTACAAAAGCATAGCTTTTGCTGTTGAAGTATTCAACGAGACCCCGTTTGATTATTGTCTCTCTGTATTTGATATCGGGTAGCTCTTTGCTTATATCATGCATCATGCTCAATTTGGAACTCATGATTTTTGAACAAAAATGGAGTGTGTCGAGTCCGAATATGGAGCATCAAATCGAAATGTTAAATACACCTCAAGTGTAATGTCTTGTTGAAGATCGCAATATCTTGCACTAAGAGTCGAGAAAATATTTTTTCTTTATATATTAACAATCTGATCAAAATAATTTCAACAATCTCATCAATTGCGATGTTTACATCTTATTTTTAGCGTGAATTGCATAGATATTATAACTACTATTTGATTCGACAAGTTTCTATACGAAGTAAACAATTCATAAAGTTCTTATTTTTCAGTTCATATTCATTTGATATACAATTGCTTATTCATTCTTTTATTATTTAATCAATCCTGTTATGTTTTAAGATTGGTTTATTTCGAGAATATTGTTATCTTAGTCACTTCGCTTAATTGAATCTCTATATGTTAATATTCTTAACTCGTGTATAACGGAACAATTAAGCTGCCTGTCATTTTCCGCGAACTTAGGATATTTAGAATATACTTGTTTAATGTCCGACTATCGTCGATATTTTATTGACACAAGCCCATAATCTAAAAACGACAATGAAATTTAATACAGAGACTGTAGTTTATTTACTAAAAATAAATTAGTTCTTTGACGCATAAGGTATAAATAATTTAAAGATTTATTATCACATTCAAAAGGAGTGCTTTAATCAATGATATCGATTTATTGCTGATATTCTTCGGGCTGTCCAACTAGTTTTTTTAACTTTTCGTTCTGTGTTTGTTAAAAAAGGTTTGTTTTTTATAAATCATATATACGAAGGGAACATCGTTTTAATCAATCATTAAAAGATTGTAAAACTATTCATTAATCAGGTGATTTGTCGTTTTTTTTGATAAATTTAAATCTCAGAATGTTTTTTTTAAGATTTGAAACTAGATAGCGTTTCTTGGAATGACAAAACTCAGCCAATTATTAAAAAAACCTAGGGAGTTTTTAATACTTGCCTCATTATAATAAACGAAGCGTTTTGTAATTGTTTTAATATTTTTTGGCCTATAAAGATAATGCTCTTTTATTTTTTAACTTATACACAGTAAAATCGAAAAAAATTTAGTTAACTAATTTCCCAATATAAAATTTACCAAAACATTTAGTTCTAAAAAGATTTATTGAATTAAAAACATTTTATTTATCAGAATATATAATAAACGAAACCGTTTTTACATTTAATGTCATTGATTCAAAAGAAAAATAAAACAAAAAACTTTTTTAGAGCAAAATATAAAAAACTTCTTTAATAGAGATATTAGATAAAAAAGGATTCATATGTTTTGTCAACAAATGGGCTAGAAAATCACATTTTAAACCAATAGAACGAAGTCTAAAAAACAGAAAATGAAAACAGACTAAAAATAACACAAACTATTATAAAAAACATAATCAGTTTTGATATTTAGCAAAGAAGCTAACAGACAGGAAAGTACCTCATTTTTTAAAAAAACGATAACATCGCGTTAGTATTCACGATAGAGACTCTGAAAATAAAGACGGTTGTTTTTTAACAACACTTTGTATTAAGTAAAACAAAGGTTCTAAAGCGCGTCTTATAAAACCTAAGTATATAAATGATTACAACCAGCAAAAGGTACATACAGTAGTTCTTTTACTAAAAATAAAGCGTTTTCAAAACTTATTATAACACGATAGAAACAGTTGAAAAATATATTAGGGTCAATGTTTATAATATGAAACAACCTGAAACTTTTAAAAAATTATACTTGAAAAACTATTCTTTCGATATGCAAAACAGATTTTAATATTTTTAAAAACACTGTGTAAACTTTTCTTTTCTATAACATTAAGGAAAAATATAAACTCTATTTTATTGCGAAATTTCGATAAACACAGAGACTTTCTATAAATTATATAATATAGCATCACACGATTATAATTATTCGAGACATGTTTAGACGGTATTGACTATACTCTTTAATGTATGAAGCAAAAAGCCCACACGAAAAAGAGGAAAATAATGAGAAAATACGTTTTTATTAAATAGAGATACTCACATAACTCTAAGAAGAAGATAAATTATATAAAATAAGATTTTAACTAAAAAATTCAGAAATAAAATAAAACCGCTTTTGCCAGTTGATATTATAAGAATAATTAAACCGCATATGACAGAATATAAATTGAGATAAGAACATAAAAAAGTTTAGCAAATTTGAAGACCGCTCGATGTTTATTCGACAATTGATGAATAAACGCAAGTTTTTTTCATATTTGATTGCTGACGAATCAGCAGAAAAGAATAAATAAAATCTTTTTATCTTCGGGGCCTATTCGTGAACTGCGCCTGAAATTTTTTTGCTTTTGCCCCGTACGTTTTCTACCAGTAATATTTTAATTAAAGAACAAAAAAAGAACTGATAAAAAAACTAATCAAATATATAAAGAGCATATTCATTCACTAAGCAAAACCAGTATGAAAAAACATTTGTTGCATCAAGAAGGGCAAAAACACAGAGGAAAGATGGGCTTATATTTTAATAATCAAAATTCTCATTTTTTTTGATGTGTTTGTGTTAAAATATGTTATTTTAAGAACAAATAATAATTAACACAAACAAACTTGTTTAAACGATAACTTATAAAGACTATTCAGCCTTTTCCTTTTGAAAAAAGAACGACACTTAGTTAATTTTTTCTTTTATTAAGAATATGTGTATGTTTTTTAATTAGCTTTCGAGTAGAGAAACACTAGACAGAGATCAAAATTTTGTTAATCTGTTCACTATTATATCTTCTAAAATTCTAAAAAAACCTTTGTTATTTTGTTCTTTTGTTTTTTGATTATATATCTGGTCACTTAATTATATTGTTTTTCAACTGTCTTTGTTTTACAAAGAATCTTTAATATTTTTATACTATCCGCTCAATCAAACATAATAAATATTTTAATTAAAAACTTACTTAACTTATATATACATTTTCTCACGTTGTGTTTTTAACTGTGCTAATAAATATATAATCTAAGAAATATTTAATAAAAAATGTGTGAACGGCGCTTGTACTACCCCGCCCCCCCTTTCTCCCCTTTTGATATTATTTTTAATAATTTGTAAAAACCTTGCGAGGCTTGGGCGTGCTTTTACCTTAGAATTATTTAATCAGAAGACGTCCTTCAGTGAAAATCGTTTTTCTCTTGATGCTTTCGTTTATTCTATGAATAAAATAAAAAACTAGTTCAAATCTAGAATTTTTTTTCTTTTTTTGAAACTACAGTATACGTATATGTTCTGAGCACCCTCAAAGATTAGTGTATGTTTTCATCTGTGGATATTTCTTGTTTTTTATCTTTTATTGTTTTAATTCAATTGATATGCTTTAAACTCGTTATTAGATAAAGTTAATAGTCTACTTTTCAAATTCTGCTTTGTTATATGTCACTTTTCTTAGAACTCTCTTCGTAACAGACTACTGCCCAGGTTCTTCTTTTAATTAAAAGAGATATTTTTTTATTCTTCTGTTTCTAGATGTTTCTTTATGATATTAAGTAAGTCGCGTTTAAAAACATTTATCATTTACAACTAAATAACTTGAGCCATTTGATTAAAATATTCAACGTTCTAATGCAAATCTTTCTATGTTGATTTAAATATATAATAACATAGTGGCTCGTTTTTATAAAAAGTGCTATAAATCGAACGACCCGAGTGAAATAACGGAAAAAGTGATAAAAGGCTCATCGATCATGAAAACGTTACAATTTTCACTAACCAAACTCGATACAGTGGGAAGAACACAACAAACCTTAAAAGATCTAATACACTTCTATTATAAAAAAAACAAGGGTTGAATTGTAGGTCTTTTTTCGGCTCAATAGAAATGTCTTCTTTTTCTATTCTATAAGTAGTATTTTTAACGAAAAATCTTGTAATAAATGAAACAAAAATCTATTGTCCTTATAAAGAATATACAGTTGATAATATTTTTCGCGATTTCGTTAAAACTTAAAACACTTCTTAATTTGACTTTAAATCTGATGCTTTAATTCTACGCTTCTGGATAATAATTGAATTTTGATTTCATCGGGTTTATAATAAAGTCTTTGTGCTGTTAGTTATTTGTTGCCAAGATAAGAAAAAAATTTTTTTTCTCAAGGTATTGTTTAATTTGTATATATCATCGCATCGTTCGAAATTATGTCGAATTTACACATGTGTTCTTTATATGTAATCATGTTTTCTTCTCTTTTATTAAAAAAATTTTTTTTGACTGTGTAGTTTGTTTCTTTGCGCTGAAGAAACGATGCCAATTAAATACTGGGTGGAAGAGACCTTTTTCTTACCGATCTATAATAAACGGCAGCTGTTAACGAAATACAAAAGAATTTAAAATTGATAGATGAGACTAGGTTTATAGACCAAATTCTTGAATATTCGGACAATACTGTCTATATTCAATTGCTTGGGTTATTGTAAGAAAGCAACTATAAAAGCAAAAACTTGGACGAAACATACTATTGTTGAGATTTTAAAAAAAAACATTATCTTGACCAAAAAATCTCGATATATGAGAATATGAATATATTAATGTACTGTAAGAAAAAATCTGCAATAATTCATTTAAAAAATTGAAATAGTGTCGTCGATAAATTTAAATATACTATGAGATATGATATATTATGTTTTTAGCTTCAGAATAATGCAATTGTTATAATAAAAAATAAACGCATTATAACAAAAATCTTTTTTGTAGATCTGTAGAGAAAAAATATAGAAGTGAATAGTCGGATCATAAAACGCTTGTTGGTCTTTTCTTATAAATATTAAAAAAAAAAGAGCATAATTTATATTTTTTCTTAGTTTTTACTCAAGTAAAAAACAAAAGCTTATCGTTTTTAATAGTTTAACTGTAGAATAAAAGGTAGTAATCTGACCAAATTGTTTTAAAACTTTTAAGTTAATAAAGGAATATATTACAAAAATCATCGTTTAGTAAAAAAATTTATTAAATATAGAGGGTCTTGATATTTTAAAGGCCTGGGATCTATACTAACAGTGATAAAGAGTTGATATGACAATTTATTAAAGAACCTCCTTTTCTTACAGTGTTTATTATAATAACAATATCTACGTTTAAACAATCTATATTATAAGTTGAACGTAGTTCAATGAAAAAATACCAGTGCCATTAACAAGATGGGGATATATCATTCTCTAACTAACATATTTCTTATTCTTTGACACGGATAAATCTCAAACACTAACAACATAAATCCTTCTGTCTGAAATATAAACAGTATTAAGCACAACTTCAAATATTGATGCCCCGTATCACATAAAAACGTGGAACAACAGTGTTTTTGTGTAATATAATAAAACGCAAGACTGCCGCACAGTATAATGTGTAATTTTACATAGCGCTTGGATATATATTGAACTCGCTGCTTTCTAAAACCAGTAAAATAAATTGAACGATATTATTTTTTTGTCGTTGTTTTGAATGTTTTTATTTTTTCGTTAAAGCTGTTCATACGAACAAGGTAAACGTTAGAATAGTAGAATAGAGACAGAGATTATATAAGCCATATATTTGTGACAAAAAGTGTTATTAAAAATTTTGTCAAAAAAAGCGAATATATTATTTTTTATTAATACAAAAAACATGTAATCAAGACTTCGTTGTTATAAATTTCTTTTTCGTTGCTTGAAATAGATTTTTCTTTGTTTTTTCATTTTTTTACAGTATCAGTATATATTTATTGATATTTGTTTTAATGTTTCATTCTTCGTGTATATCTAGACAAGAGTCGGTTGTATTAAACATAAGATAAAGCATAATATTTAATACAATCCAGGCTTTCTTTGGTGGAAATTATACTCCTATTAATTTACAAATTTAGATAAAAACCATGAGCGATGAAAAATATACAGAAGATGAAAAAGAAAACAAAAAACCGCCTATAAAGACCCCCGATAAAGTAAATAGCATATATAATGCCTCAAATACAGAGCTAGTACATGTTGTTGATGGTTTTAACGCGGTTGATCAGAAAGAGAGTGAGAACGACCAAGAAAAAAATCACAGTTATTCAAAAGAAACAACTCCGGTTTTAAAGGAGGGTGCACAAATGTTTGACTATTTGGTCTACGCTGCTGAAATTGATCTTCAAAACAGGAGAATGTCTAAAGAAAAAACTAAGCGAGAACACAAAAAAAAGCACATTCAACAAAAAATCAAATCGAATGTGGTCTCAAAAAAGCGTTCTTCGAAAAAAGCGGGCTCAAAAGAGACAAAACCAGACACACCCGATGCGAACATGACAACACACGCATTGAAGTTTTTGAAAAAAGTTGAGGATATGGAGTTTCCTGTGAATGTTATAAACGGGCTAAAATGTCATGTATGTACTTTCCCGGAGTGTAAAAAACATTTCCCTGGGTCTAGTCGAGTAAAACGACACTACAGAACGCACTTTAAAATTCATCCATATACCTGTTTATCTTGTGGAAAAACCTTCGGTCGAAAAGATAACATGATGCAACATTATGGGAGGTGTACTGGAAGGCAATTTGATAAATAGAAGTTTACTTTCAAAAAAACAGTTTTGTAATTAAAAACTTTTATATTTAATACTTTTGTTATCTTATGACAATTAGTTTAGTAACATGTTATATTTTAATAGAAAAACGCATAACACTCTGAAAGGCTAAGACCAGCAGCTTTATATTCAATGCTATAAGCACTTATATTATTTAGAGATTCAACAGTTGTTGTTCAATTTCTACATTTTAAATTTTTTTAATTCGCCCAACCAAAATCATCTATTGTTCGTAAATAATCTAATATTTACACTAAGCGTTTATAAACTGGCAGAGTTTTTTTTACAAACTATTCAAAGAATACATGTTCTGGTTCGTGTTTGAGAGTTTTATTTCTACTCGTTGTTTTTATACTTTTTTATTATTTCTCTACCTCGGTATTTTGTGTGGGCTTATTCTAGATTTAAAATCATAAATACTCATCTATAAATTGACAAGAACATCAACGCAAGTTTTTTAAATAACATGATATTTAACAAACTGTCATCTGTGATTTCATTAGTTTTTTTTTGTCATAATGCACAACTCGTTATATAACTTGCATATACTACCAAGAAAAGAAAAAAAAAGAGTAAACGAAGCTTATATAATACGAAGTTCTTTTTAATATTGTAGTGCATAAAGAGCTTATATAAACTATTTATACTTATATTAATTTGAAAAAAAAAGTAAAAAAAATTTTTTTTAAACAATAATTAGGCTTCGAATAATATCTTGGTTTGTTTATATATATAACACTCATTCGACGATTAAGAAAAAATATGTTTTATAATGCGCGATTGTAATAGAATTGTTATTCTAATTGACAAAGGCTTTTTTTTTAAACGACAAAAAAAATCTTGTGTAATTTAGAAAAAAATAGTTTGAAACATTATATTTATAAGACAAAAAAAATCTGTCGTGTTACAACCAAATATAACGTCGATAAAAACAGTATATATACTCTCTTTTAAAAAACTATCGCTTTAAAACAAAACAACCTTGAAAAAATTTTACTGTTTTATTTTATTTTACATTGACATAGAAAGGAAAAAGTTTTTTTTATAAAAAACAAATGCACTTTATCACTAAATATTAAAAATAAACTTAGAGCCTTTATTTTAATATCTCTCTATCATCTTAAACCCTACGGTCTCTACAGCCTATGTGATGTTAAAATTAATAGAAATAGAAACAGAATAGATATGGTTTTTTACTGCGAAAACACATATATAAAGACACTTAAATTTTTTCAAAAAACAGAAAAAACACATACAAGTGGTTTTTTAAACACAAAACAGAAAAAACACATACAAGTGGTTTTTTAAACACAAAACAACGAAAAACCACATCACATATATGTTATTTCAGAAACAGAAAAAAACATAGATTTAAAATATATGTCGAAGAACAAAACATATTTTTTATAACAACTCTTTTTTTAAATTTTTTGTTAGTTTTTTGTTAGTTTTTTATTTTGTTTCTTTATGTTGTTAGAAATGTTTTTT
>SBJP01000091.1:0-29256 GCA_014805705.1 Cucumispora dikerogammari | reverse complement strand
GTAATTAATTATATAGAAAATATATTTTCTTTATGTTTTTTATTAAGTAGCCTCGCGGTAAAATTGGGAGTAATAAATTTATAGTGAAAATATTTAATAGATTAATAAAAAAATCATTACTCCGATTTTACCGGAATTAACTGGGAAAATCGGAGCTTATTTAAATGTACCAAATTATTAAATATTTTCACTATAAATTTATTGCTCCCTATTTTACCGCGAGGCTACTTAATAAAAAACATAAAGAAAATATATTTTCTATATAATTAATTACCCCCAATTTTACCGCTGCTCCGATTTTACGCTACACTTGCGTAAAAATTGGATCTATACAAATTTATTTAAACTATTGCCATTTTTTTATTAATCCCAATTTTACCGAAAAAGAATTTTTTATGATATTTTGTAAAAAATAAGATTTTCTGCAAGCAATGTGTAATCATGCCAAAAGTACCAAAAATTAGAAATGAATACGAAAAAACAAACATTTTTTACTTTTTAGTTGCTGGTTTCCCCCCATTGGATATGAGTTCCATTGGATATGAGTTCCAGATTTCTAAAGAAAGCCCGCGGTTTTACTTTAGTAGATGATATTATTAATATATCGGTAGACGGTGTGAACTTGGAATATGTTTGTGAATTTGAAACTCAAAAAATTAGAGAAATTTGTAATTTATTTCACTTGCCGGGCCACCTGGGAAAAAATTCTTTGCGGGAAGCTATTCAAACTAAGTATGTGGGGATACCAATAAAAAAGATAAATGACTTTGTTGCCGAGTGCATTGTGTGTAAGAGGAAAGAACAACACGTGCCCTCAACACTTCTTACTCCTATAATTCCAAACTTTGTCAGAGAAAGGTTAATCGTTGACACTATAGATTTGTCTGAATATCATGTTTCTAACAACGAAATAAAATACATTTTTACTATGATAGACTCGTTCTCTAAGTTTGCATTCTGTTACCCGGTTGAAAGAAAAACTTCAGAAAATTTTTTAAGAGCTATCAGATATTTATATTTTCGTGAATGAGCATGGAAGATTCTTCATTCGGACAGCGGGGACGAATTTGTGACAAATAGAGTGGCTGAGTTCGTTAGTCTTATGAGTTCAGAAACAGTACAAGGCGCCCCATATAAGCCAAAAACCCAAAGACAAAACGAGAGGTTTAATCGAACTTTAAAGTCAAGACTCAGAAGGTACTTAGGTGACGATAACCGTAGATATATTGAGGTTTTAGATGAGATAGTGTTTCAATATAACAAAACAAAACACAAATCAACAAAAGTCTGTTCTTTTGTTCTCTTTGGAAGGAATGATCCATCTAATACTAATTGGCATCTACAAGAAATTTTTTTGAAATACAACAGATTAGGAATAATTACGCGAGATACGTCGAAGGGTACAAAATAGCATACGACGAACGAATGAATACTCAAAGTATCGCTGTTGGAGGGAAGATTATGATAGCAAAAGAGTTTGGGCAGGAGTTAAGAAAAAGAGCGACATTGGAAAGGGATTATGAAGTAGGGGTTTTTATAATAATAGAAATTTTTACTGAGTTTGTAAAAGTAAGAAAAGAAAACGACATAACTACTCTTACAATTCACAACTCCTTAATTAAGAATATTGATTAATTAATTAAAAGATTGATTTATTTTATTATTTTTTTTACATACACTTTACATAATATCATAAAAAATTTTTTTTCGGTAAAATTGAGATTAATAAAAAAATGGCAATAGTTTAAATAAATTTATATAGATCCAATTTTTATGCAAGTGTAGCAGTAAAATCGGAGCAGCGGTAAAATTGGGAGTAATTAATTATATAGAAAATGTATTTTCTTTATGTTTTTTATTAAGCAGTCTCGCGGTAAAATTGGGAGCAATAAATTTATAGTGAAAATATTTATTAGATTAATAAAAAAAACCATTACTTCGATTTTACCGGCAATTGCTGGGAAAATTGGAGCTTATTTAAATTGACCAAATTATTAAATATTTTCACTATAAATTTATTACTCCCAATTTTACCGCGAAGCTACTTAATAAAAAACATAAAGAAAATATATTTTCTATATAATTAATTACTCTCAATTTTACCGCTGCTTCGATTTTACCGCTACAGCAGTTGTGTTTGAAAAAAAAAACTTTTTTTTTATTTCGAATTCTACGAATGCTCATAAAAATAGAAGAATCAAAAAGAAGTATAAACAATTTGTCTTCTGTTAGTTTAATAGCTTGGCTGTTAATTGTTTCGTAACCTACATCTCTTGCTCGTGCGGCATTCGACTTGAGTTTATTGTAAATAAACGCTTTTTGTTTTTTTAGATAAAATGAGTGTGGAATATAGGCGAATGTTGAATTGAGATCTGCTATCGTCTCAATACAACAAAAGAATTTAACTACACACTTCTTGCTCAAAATTTTGTGGACGTTTTTTTTTGTTAAAGGGGTCGCCCATATAAACTAAAAAAAACGGGGTTTTCTGTCTTTTTTATTTTTTGATTCACGTCTTGTGTTGTACATTTATACAATGTTTTTTTTAATACATTGTTTTTCTGTTTTAATTAACTATCAGACAAAAAATATATATTCTTTTTGATTAAAAATGTTTTATATAAATTATTTAACGTGTTTATAGGAGAGGAAAATATATCTATTTAATAAAAAACTTAATATTTAAGGGGATTGTCCGTAATATTAAAAAAATTAAAAATTTGTTAATTGTCAGGCGCTAAACGAAAAAAAGAGATCGTATAATTTTTTACTCCCATTCTCTGTTTTTAACTCTATAACTCTATTATCTAGAAGGATAGACATAACTAACACTCTAATTCTATCACTGTCTGTCTCATATAAAAACGATATCCTATATGTTTTTTTTAACGTCTGTAATAGATACAGATTTACTGAGAGTTTTATTCTATAAACTCTCGCGAATCATCTTTGTGAGTTGAAGTGATAAGTATTGAATGTCATCTTTCTAAGTGGTTTTAACAGAATTAAGATTATTAAAAGCTATTGATTTCATCTTTTTATGTAATCTCACTTTTTAAACTTAAGATTTACAAGTTCAAACTTTTTAGATATTTTAGTCAGTATCTAATTTGGTTAAGTTAAAATACAATCCTCTAAAATAAAGATAGAAACTAACCTTTACTCCGTTTTCAGGATGACCGGTTCAAATCATTAAATACAACGACTCGTAAAATGACAATAAACCACTATTTTTCTTTTTTTTTCACGTATATACTTTCATAACAACTTTTTTTTTAAAAAAAGTAAATGTTTATTAAAACACTGATATCCGAATATTATCGTATAATTTCAAAAAAATACATTTTATATACTGCATTTTATAAACAAAGTTTAGAAATTTTAACAGTCTATTTTTGTTCGTCGCGAGCTAATAATCAGACTGTATAAATAGATATTTGTTATTTCAAAAACCTTTGTTGTAGTAAAATAGAAAATTTAAAACATTTTAAAATTTACTAACGCACAGTCAATTTAATAAGTTTTTTTTGTTCTCGTTACTGTTTATTTAACTAGAATTAATGTCAAAGAGTGTTAATTTTTTTTACGACTATTATTATTTGATCACTTGTCTATTTTTATTTTAAAAACTTCAATTTTTTTAAACTATACGATTATATACGCGAGTGTTTTTTTTAATTATAAAAACTTTGAGTCAGTATGTCATATTATGAAAAAGCGACATTATTTAGAAGTTTTGCTATAAGTAAATAAGACAAAGCGATTTCATTATTATTGAACTTTTTTTTTGTTGATAATCTTTGAAGATTTTATACGCTTCGTTATCGACACTTTTACATGCAAAAAGAGCACGTTTCATTGTATATTAAAATATCTTCATTTACTTCGAACTACTTGACGTTGAATATAGACAGGTTGTCATACAAGTTTTTTCAAAAAAGAAAAAAACTGAACATTTATCATACATTTCACCCGTACTCTGCTCACACTTAAAGTATAAAAAAATGTATTTAAGTCAATAAAAAGTAAAAAAATTAAGTAGAAACAAAAGAAAAATTTTTTTACTCAACGTTTAAATATGTAACAACTGAATACGCGTTTTAGTAGCAAATGTGTAAAAAAAAGAATATTCCCCTAGCCTAAGAAGCGTAGAGAAAACAGAGTTATTTAAAAATTAGATATAAAACGTGCAAACGAGATTTTTGCAACTCCCATCTAAACGATGGATAAATACAAATATATTGGTTTTTTCTGATATAATGTTTGATGGTTCTTAGTTTTATTTTTCATACGTCAAAGTTACTTATTAAATTTTTCTTGATAAATTTTTTTGCAAGAGAGAAGAGCAAAGTATAAAACGTTTTTTAAAAATCTTAAAAAAAATTTATTGTTGTGTTCTATTGCAAGGGGACTGCGAAAAACATCTTCATTTTAATCTAAAGTAAAACGTAAACGTCTATAAACATATAAGACACCGTCAAGCGGCATGATTTAAATCTTTCGAATATTATTTGTTATTCTTTGCGAACTTTATACATATATTTTGGCAGTTAAAACGCGACAAAATAAGCCAATTAAACATTTGATTTATGAACTTTTCGTACGCTCTAAAAGTATACATTTGTTGTTGTTATACTTTAAGGTTTTCTATTTTAATTTAAGATGACATTTAACACCGATTCTTGCTTTTTAACTTCGAATATATATTATGTTTAAAAAACTTTAGACTTTTCAACTAGCACCCTGTTATAAAATTAACATTCAATATATAATATTAATCAAATGATTTTAGAAACTTTTATGCGGTTAAAACAAGTATTGAACAGCAACGGCCGAGTTAGGTTTTTCTAAAAGCGTTTTTTTTTATAAATATTTTTTTTGTTTTTTTCTGTTTCTTAATTAAATAATATTTCAATTCTTGGTGGTCAGTATCAAATAGTTTAGTAAAAAAATTGTAACATTTTTAGAGTCTTTTTTTATATTTTACAAAAGTAGTATTTATTTTCAAAAAAAAATTCTATTTGTTTGATTCCATCTAATGACTCTTTCTGTATGTCTCATGTTTTAAACGACAGTCAAGAGCCTTTAAAAACATCCCCAAAGTAATCAAAAAACAAACATCATCGTTTACAGATTGATAAACACAATAAAAACACAAAGCTAGTTGGAAATAAATATAAGATAAAAAGTTTTTTAGCTAGAAAAAATTGTATAAGCCTTTGCGGATGCAAGTCTTTCTGTATAATATACTAATACAATAAAAAAACATTTAGAAAACATTAACATTGAAGTATAAATCTCTTTATTTAATTTTTAATTTGATGCCAGTTCATTTTATAATATGAAAATCTGCGCTAAATGAAACTCCAAACGAAAAAAACCCGCTTTTTTTATTTGTTATATAACAGCGGTGACTCTTTTTTATGAACAGAGCTTGAAAAAAAATATAGTTTGTTTCATATTCTTTATATTAAGAGAGAAAAAAAGTAAATAGTCTCTTTATCGTTTACTTATTCTTAGGTTTATCTTGCATAGCACTGCCGCCTGGTTCTATATTACTAGTAGAATATAGATTGGTTTCTCTTACCCTAGTAATCTTATTGGGTGAATCATGTTGACTATATGGGGACGAGGGAAACATATTTCCTATAGCTACATTAATATCCACATCCTTTTCTATATTTATATCAAGTAATAAGGTGTCGGGCGATGAATTCTGGGGTGTAGTTCGAAAATATTCCTCCAACATTGACAGGTCTTGATTAAGGCGTGTCGTTTTGGATATTGATTTTGCCCATTCAGGTATAATGAAGTTGCCAAGGGGAGTAAGCGAGTCGTCTTTAGTTATTTCAGGTATTATCGCGGATGTTACATGACTGTTATTTTGAACGATGGGGTCTTGAGGAGAGATGGTAGTGTGATCTGTTCTATGATCTAAAGGAGGTAATGTTTCAGTCTTTGAAACTGGGCCGTGGTGAGGGCTGAGTGTCTGATTTGGTATGTCTTTAAGATGAAGATTGGGATCTGGTTGTGTGGCGGTTATATGTTGAACAATATTATTACTTGGCTGTTTGTGTTCATTTATTTGAATAACCTCGCTAGTGACAGAAAGCCCTCCTGCTACTTGAGTCGCCTCTTCTTCATATGAACGAGTTTTATTTATCATATAATCTATAGCAGCTTTATATAAATCAGGTTTGGTTTTTGTATTTCTATTATTCACTTTATGAGTATATTTGTTATTGTTTTCGTTAGAAGACCCATATACCTCGTATTTAGACACAGACTCTGTGTTTTTGTGTTGCCAATAATATTCGGGATTAAGAGAATAATTGTTGGAAATGGATGTAGTATAAGAATTGACTCCAAAAATTGAAGGCCCCTGGGTCTTTTCCGGTTGATTTATTTCAACCACATCTTTAAAGTCAATTTCACTGATTCGTAACTCACAACATTCATCTAAGTTTGGAAGTTCGATTTTATTTAATAAATCTTTGATTTCGGTCTGTTTAGTAGATGAAGAAATTTCAGAATCGATATTTGACGTATTTGTGTCTGAACTGCTTTCCGAGTCTGAATCAAGACTTTTGTGTGCATTCAAACCTGATAACTCTATGTTGTCGTTTTTATGTGTTTTATTATAATAAGTTGCTGTGTTATTAAAAGAAGTGGTTTTATGATACGAAGTAGTGTCGTTATCTACAGATTGAGACTTATACTCCCGATTTTTATTTGTATCAACAATATCGGGCATATCTTGAACAGCAGTAACCGTATCAGAAACAATGTTCACATCCACGGGTTCAGCCATATATGTTGATTTATATTCAGATGTGTTTTTTGTACCGGCAGTGGCTGAAGGATGATTATAAACTGGAATTTTTTCATGATTGAAAGTAGGTTTTTGGGTTTTGAAATTTTTATCATACGAATGCGAATTATAAGAATGTTGATTTACATTATCAAAACAGTGTTCTTTGGTATCTGTGTTTTTATGAGCCGTGGGGTGTGTATAAAGATCGTGGTGTTCGTTAGGCGCTTCGTATTTGCAATTCATGTTGTTTTTATAAGATTCGAAAGTTTTATCATTCTGATAGTTTTTATCGGCAGTTTGGGCATGATGAGCCACCCGTTTTTTCATATTTGCCGGTGTATTATAATCCGGGAGGCCTGAAACAGATGAATTATACTCAGAATCGAATAGATTTTCATAATCCGTTATTTTTTTACTATGCGTTGTCTCTTGTTTAACAAAAATTGAACTATCACACGATACTTTTTTGACTCCCTCAGAGTATATTTGATTTGATATTTTTTCTTTAATCCGATGTTTTTTATCTTCTGATTTTTCAAGTTTTTTTTTTGCCGAAAAGCTTTTGTTAGATCGTTTCTCCAACTTTATCTCAACTCCTTTCTCATTATTTTTTACTTCCGGAGTTATTCGTGATTGTTTTTGTGTGCTCACACGAGTCTCATTATCACCCTCCTTTCTCCGCCTCCTTCTAGGTACAAGTATTTCCTCCTCATCAGACATGCTATTAATAATAACTTCAGATATACTCAGAGAATTCTCGTTATTAAAACCATAGTTGTCTAAATTACTTATATCTTCGCTACTTGATTCTCCAGCCGACGACACTTGACGGATCTCTTTTAAATTTTTTTTATTCTTAATATTACTTTTAGTAAAAAAGCCAACATTTGTTTTAGTCTTTTTACTACCAACAGCTCTAGAAATAGTTGTTCCAGGCGTTTTTGAAAACACCAAAGGCTTTCTCTTTTTTAAAAAATTTTTTTTCGTTACAGGTTTTGAACTCGTGTTTTTCAAATTTTTTGTTATTGAAGTGTTCTGCTTTGGATGATCATTAATATTTACAGATTTCGAAGATTTTGAAGATTTTGGTGTCACTAGACTGTTATTGTTTATGATAGTTTTTCTATTATTCATATTGGATAAGTCTGCGTTTTTGTTGAATGAAACTCTTTTGGTTCTTTTTGTATCTTTCTTTAAGTTCTCGTTATTCTGAATAATAGAGAGTTTATGCGAATCAATATTTACTTGTTTATTAGTCGGAGATGTCTTTTTTTTATCAACTAAAATCCCAGTTTCTTGTTTATTAAGTGTTTTCTTTGATTCAATTCTAACTTGTTTATTAGACAAAAGAATATTTTTTTTACCGTTAACATTGGGTGAGTCCTCGTCAAAAATAAATGAAACGTTTTTTATTTTCTTTGTATCTTTATTTAAGCTCTCGTTATTCTTAATAATAGGGGGTTTATGCGAATCAGCTCTTAGTTGTTTGTCAGTTGAAAAAGTATTTTTTTTATCATTTAAAACCGCAGATTCTTGCTTATTAGATGCATTAGGAACACATCCCCTTATACCCTCATTAATACAACGCATTAGTATCACACTTTCTTCAATCATAACTTCATATTTTGTGTCATCGAAAACAATTGTGTTTTTATTAATTTTATTATTAAGCATTTGATTGTTCCTGTTGGATATATGATACTGATTACGTTGATTGGCTGGTTTTAAGTCTGATGATAAAATGGGAGTTTTTTGGTTCGCAGCCGTTGAATTCCCACTAGTTACAGCCTTCTTGTCAGTTGACCCCGTTACCAACAATGCGGTTCTAGATATTGGCTTTTTGCCACATTCTACTGTAGCTGAAGCTTTTGGTTCATCCACGATCTTACCACTCGGTGATGATGGCGTCTTTTCAGTTGCTGGTTCTGTTGTTAAAGTTTTGGTTTTCTCAGTGCTTTTGATTACTGGCTTGTTCTTCTTAAATATTGAGCTGAAATAGTCTGTAATATACTGCATCATGGGGTGTTGTGTGTTTTTTGATATTCTTTTATATTAAAAAATATATTTTTATATTGATATATTACTTAGTTTATATTATTTATTTGTATTTTTTAATAATGAGTTATTTATATTTACACATATGAAAATGTTTATATAAGTAAAAAAAAATATAAGATCGTTTTTAATTTTAATTAAATGTGGCTTAATCACAATATTGTATTTATATGAGAGTAGCGAAAAGGCAAAAAATACTTTTATACACATTATATATTTAAAAACAATAATGTAAAAATAACTAATAATGTAAAAACAACTAAAAATTGTAATAAATTTTTTCAAATAAAAAAAAGATCTAGATAAAACTAATTGCTATATTATACAGAGTTCAGCGTCTTTTGACATACGAAATGACAGTATATTACTGAAAAATTCATTTATTTGTATTATAAAAACGACAGTTCAGTTGATTTATAAAAAATTTTCTAGTTTTAGAAAAACGTTAAAGATTCAAATTAAAAATCTTTTATTATTTAATTATTTTCTTGTTCAATAAACTGAAATTATTTTCTTTTAAATAAAACACTTTCTATTTATTTCTATTTTTCTTTGTCTATAAATTTTTTTTTTAATTGGGTTTACACAGACACAGACAAAAAACCCATAGAGGCGCTTAATTTCATATGAAAATTATCTAATTTTTTTTAAAACTTCGATTCTAATTTCTTGTGTATGTTTTTCTAATTCAAAAACGTTTAATAAACAGAGGAAAACAGAAATGAAATAAAAAAAGATTTTTTCAAAAAGACTTTTTAATGAGGATGTTATATAAAAACCTAATTTACTATTGAGCAGATTTTAATTCTATGATATTTATAATAAAATGATGTTGATTTTATGATAAGTAAATGTTGAAAGTTTCAAGAGTTGCAAAATTACGAAAATTACGAAAATTACGAAAATTACGAAAATTACGAAAATTACGAAAATTGCGAAAATTGCGAAAATTACGAGAATTACGAAAATTGCGAAAATTACGAGAATTACGAGAATTGCGAGTATTACGAGAATTGCGGAAATAAATGAAAGCAAGTAAAGAAATATAAACTAAATGAAATAGGCTTTCAATTAAGTAAAACGAAGAAAATATAAACTGATATCTAATCTAAAAGATTTTTATCAGGCATTGTATTTTTTATGATAGAAAAAGCTCATGCTACGGCATTAGATGTTAATTTATTGCTCAGTAATTTTATGTGTTAAAAAAAATGTTTTTGATTCGTTATCTGAATCTAAAGCGTTAATCAAAAATAAACATTTTGTATTCAAAAAAAATATAAGAAAGAACACCAAATTTGGCTGAAAGATAAAAGTTCGCATTACAAAAAAAAATTAATATAAGCAAGTAATTTTATGTTCAAAAACCCTCGAGAGAGATAGCTTTGCTGACAAACTTAAGAGCATCAGGATCATAAAAATAATTAAAAAAATATTGCGGCAAATGCGAGATATTCTTTAGCCAGATCATTAGCAAAACCGGGCGAAGAAGATTGACTATTCAGCTGTTTACACGAAAATTAGAGTCGTTGTTGGCTACGACAATTTCATAACACAAATCTTATATAAAAAATATTATATTGCCAATTTCTCAATCACGGTTTTCTGGGCAATTGAAAAAAAGCAGAAATAAAAAGAAAGTGACTTTTTATTATGTTTACGAAAAACAACGCAAACAGAGTATATATTTTTCTTCTGCTATTATGAGATTTACCACCTAAAATATTTTGTTTTTGAATGAATCAGGCTTTAAATCTTTACACCTCATTTAATTAAAGGTATTCAGAAGTGAAAGGGATTCTGTTGTTTATAAACCAAAAACAAGAGAAGAAAATATTTCATTATGTGCTATAATCTCAATTGACTGTTTGAAACAACATAAGGTCATTGAAGAAGATATACATTAAAGAGTTTACAGAATTTATCTCTGAGTGCTTTAAAAGCAGAAGATTTTCAAAGAAAGTCTTTGTTAATATTGGATAACGCAAGGTTCCAACTGTTGGTACGATTCAATAAGTTATTATTCAATTTGATGACGATTGATTTTTTCTGCCGCTGTACAATTCATAAATAAATTGTTTTGTAAACGTTTTAGTTCTATTAAAAAAACAATCTTTATATAATTATATCGCAATCAACCACAAAGTCTGCTTTATCAATTATATACAAAAGCAATTCCCATGGTCCCGCAACCCTGACTGAATATTACAGGTTTTTTGGGAAAAGTATAGATATTCTACTCAGGCGACAAGTAAAAGTTGATTTATTAATCTTTTAAGCTAAAATGTTTTTTTTAAAACAACTTTTTTCTTCTAGAAACTATATTGTTTCTTCGAATACATAATATTTGTTTATAGCTACACATCTTTTTTTGAATACATAATGTTTATAAAAAACACTGTATATATAATTATAGTTGTATTCTATTCTGCTAATCTATTAATTATATATTATTTTTGGTTGATTGGTGCTCACTAAATATTTTGATTTTGTAATTATAAAAAAATTGTTTTTATTGTGTATTTGCCCGCTTGTATACGGCCCATAGTGTATATTAGAGAGCCATAAGTTCCAACTATTTCATAAGTTTGCTCTCTTTAAGCTTTTATTGAATACTATCGCTTGCATTTCTTTAAAAAGTTACGTTAATCTTATAATTCTCAATATTTCTTTGAATAAAAATTTGTCGTTTTAAAACAACCTTACTACCTAATTACTATAGCTTCAGAAAGATTAAAAATATCTTCGAAATTTTCTTGATGTACTTTATTATTTATAACTTTTGATTTCTTTTCATAAATGAGATTATTGACACTAAAAGAATATATTTCTGAGTATAAAAACACACCTGTGTATTAAGAAGATGTTTATGTTCATAGAAAATATTTTAGTTTCATTGCTTGATTAGAAAAATATATTTTTTTCATATAACCGAGGTATCAGAAATTATCAACGATATATCATTAGATTTTCCATTTTTTTAAGTGTTTGCGTCGAAAGAAGAAAATGATATTTTAAAGAGTTGTAGCTTTCGATAATTTCCCAAGCAATAAAATAGGTTTTGTATAGGTTTTCAATGCCACTACCGAATGTTTTAATTTTTTTTGTCTTCTATGATGAAACTTTCATCAACAATTAAGAAAAGTTTCTTACTTTTTAATATAGTTTTACTTATGTATCATTAGTATAATAAGAAACATTCACATATTTTCTTAGTGTGTATGCTGATAGAAAAGAACAGCTAATATAGATAATAATTTCTTTATTCTATCCCCCTGAGACGTTTAGTCAGCTGCGAAACAGCGCAGATTCGTCAGTAAAAATATAATGCGTCGTTTAGTCAGTAAATAAAAATTATAATAAAAAGATTTTATCTTAAATACCAAACGTGTACTTGATTTAAAGCAGCATTGAAATTATTTGATGTATATATTTTTTATTATCTGAGTACAGTTTTAAGCTTTGCTTCTTGGGGAAAACCATGTGCGCTTATAAAAACATCTTTTCTCGATTGAACTTGTTTTAAGACTATCCTTGTTTTTTCACACTTAGTTTGAATAATTTCTGTAAACTTTTCTATGTTTGAGTGTTTCACAAAGATAAAAATCATTCAATGCTCGATGGGTTTTCTCCAATATATTTGTTGAACGAGCTATATCATATAATACTCTTCCATTAGATGACCAAAACAGTCGATCATATCTCGAAGCTTTTTTTCGAATTCATCTCTACAGATAAATATGTATTTTTAATGTAATTAAAAAAACTCTCCATTGTTAGATAAACGCTTTCCTCTGTTGCTCCATTTTTTATCTCGCCATAAATTAATCTTATTTCTTTAATCGAATAAAAAGTGAGATTTAAAACACGCTTTAGCGACCATTGGCAAGTTTCTTCGTTTTTTTTCTAAATAGGATTTTAAGAACAGCTCGTTTTTAAACAGTCTGCCCGAAATGAAAAGTACATTCTCTTAGTAGATTAATGGGAATGTTTTCTTTGAAGCATTTGTTAGCCTCACTTCAAAATCTTTTATGATCCGAGAAAATAAAATTCTTCTTATTTTGAGTTTGTAATCAATTGTTTTAAAATAACCGAACACTTTTTTTTGTTTTGATTGAAAAAAACATAAAGAGTATGTTTTTCTACACATTGCGTCATAATCAGAAAGTTGTTGTGTAAACCCTGTGAGAACAATATTAAATATACCACCTATTAAAAATACATCTGTTAGTTTAAAGAACTTGCGAACTGTTTTAGAAAAGAACAAAACAAAACGAAAGATATGTAAAACTTAACTATCGTGAAGCATTGGGGGCACCTATTTCAAGCTTTTTTTTATCTTCGGGGGAATGTTCTTTTTTTTCGAATTAGAATTTTTCAATTTATTTATCTCTTATTTTGTTAAACTGGAATTATCGTTTTGTTTTTATACAAAATATGTACTTCTTCATTGACCACAGTTTTTATTTCTGCGGTGATTATAGCTATTGATCTATCGTTGATTTTTAAAGCTTTTTCTCAAAAGTTGTGTGTTATTTATTGACAACGATTTCGCTTTTTGTTCGTCTACGGAGTGAGTGTAAATAGTCGGTCGCACAATAAGAACACTTTCTAAAGACGTATAAAGTTTCTTTATGGAGTCTCTTCTCTGGCATCTGAAACGCTGCTTTTCTATAAGAACTTTTCAAAGTTGTAAATATAAAGTTAATGAATTAACATTTCCTTAAAATTTTTGATTTTAAGAAGGTTGTTACGTTTGCTATGTATAGTTTTTTTTATTATAGCGTATTATTTGTTTGTAATGCGTTTTTATAGCAAAAATGTTTTGTTTTTTTTTTTATTATATTTTTCTAAGTAATAGACCACTTAATGCGAATCTGAGTTTACCACTGAAACAGCGCATTATATCTTTACTGACGAATCTGAACCGTTTCTTTGGCAGGAAAAACGAGCTGAGCTTTGAAATTCATGAAAAAAAAAATTTAAAATACTTTAAAATTCTAGAATTTAATAAAAACTTTTTCTGAAAATATATACATAAACAACACTATTTCTGAGATTTTCTATCTTTTATAGTTTAAAGGTAACTGAATATGTCTTCACTCTAAAAAAACCTTTTAATATTTAGAAATAGTTTTTAGTTTTTCTTATTAATCTAACATAAACACTCTATAGGTGTGGATAGGCGTGTTTTAGAGATTTTACGGTAAAAATAGAACTGGATATTAAGCAACTAAAATAAATAATTAAAAAATCTAACGAAGAAAATGGTCTTGTTTACTTAGTTTTCTCTTTGTAAGTATTCTGATAATTTTTTGTTGTAGGCGTTTTCAAATAATCAAAAAAATTTTTCTTCGCTCGGGTGATAAGAATGATTCATCGACCCGAAGAAACTTCTATATTCTTCAGTATTAGAGGGCAATTTTGTTTCGATTATTTTATAAAACAACAGATCTCTTTCAAATGAAAAAACAGCCAAAATGCTTGCTATGATATCGTTTTTTACGTACATGATGTTGAAGATTATTTCGATTGAAGAGATAATGAAATTCAGTTTTTTATTTTCTAAAAATTCGAATAGATTCGCAAACCATCTTTTACTTAGTATCACTCTCTTCTGCATTATACTAAAAAACTTTTGTATTTTTTCGTACCCGAGTAACAGTTTAGGATACTTATAATTCCATCTTTTGTGAAAGAAAGTCAAAAGTGTTTCTACTCCTTTACAGATCTTATTTATTTTTCTGTAATTCATCTTTGACGAATCGAAATTTGTTTTTAGAAACCCTTTATGATCAAAATACATTAAAGACGAGTGCGTGCTTAGTTTATGTTCAAACATACTAGAAACAATCATATTGATATCTTTATCAACCGATAATAAAGCAATACTTAATTTTATTAGTCTCTGTAACATGGCTTCAAAAAAATTTTTGCTTTTAATAAAAAACCAATCTATAGTGACGTAACTAAATTGTACATAATTTGAATTAACACTTATTTATATCGGAATCGGCGTTAAGATCTTTGGGCGAAAATTTCATAATTTATTTTTGTAGTGTATGCTTCGAAAAATGTAATTTACATTATAACATTGCTATTGAAATCTGATTGTTTTATATTTTAATAATTTTTTTTTCACTCACTTAGGTAGTGTTTTTTTTGACTTTAATAACATCCCTTTTCATTAGAATACAATACTTCTTTATTTATGTAAGCCGACAAAAAAAATCTTTTTTTTGTTGATTGAAATTGAAATCTAATTTAAATGAAAAAAGACTCAATTAAAATTAAAAAAATTTTATAAATTCGAGATACACCAGTTCAATTACTTAGTTTCACGAAAACATGTTTTTTAGCTCGTTAGTTTCAAAATAAATATTAACTAAAAATATTGGAAACGATATTATTTGAAGACTATAACAAAAATTCGTTTTTTATCACTGATTATTTTTCGAAAAGGTTTGTATTATAACTCGTTTTATGAGTTTTGTTATTTATTTTTAGTATCGATACTCTTTTTAATTATTATATTTAATAAAAAAAATCTTTGAGTGACGAAGAAATGAATGTTTTAAGGAATTATTAAAGAAAACAAAAATAATTCAAGGAAGCGTTTATTTATAAAATAAAATTATCAAAAAAATACTTGATCTTATATGCGTTGGTATTGTTTTTCTTTCAGTAAAACAATTAATATATTTTAAGGAAAATGTACAAAATAAAAGAAAAAAAGTTCGTTTTTTTATTTAATATAAAAAAAAATTTTGACAATATATAATTTATAGAAAATAAAAAGTCCTTGGTGTATTATAGTAATGCTCAAAGATACAAGTACCGTTTTAAGAAAGATAACTGTATTATGTAGATAATATTATATAATTATATTTATGGGTGTAAACTGTTTTGAGACGAATTACACTTCAATTAAGTTTCTTGTGGCTTTTTCTCTGCGAGTGATCGATTCTCGGAATATTTTATAGTGATAAAACAGATGTTTTGTGCAATAAAAAAAGCTTTAAAACACTTGTTATTGCTCTCGTCAAGGTTTTGAAAACAAATTTAAGGTTTGAAGTATTGTTTTTTTAGATATAAACTTGGCTTGCTTGATATAGAAAGACAAAACATTGTGTTTTTTAAATAAAAATTACTGTAAAAAACATACTTTACTTTTATTAAAGATGCCTCTTATATAACTACAAAATCTTCTCATAATTATTTATTTTTCACTGAAAAACATGTAATTATATTTTTAAAAATGTGTATATATATATTTGAGAAATACTGTATATACAGCAAGATGATTTTTTTTCTCTTATTTATATCTTGTCAAGAATATTTTTTATATAAATAAAAAACGATCTGTTTTGTGTTTTTCAAACTTTTTTTTCTTTTATTTTGTACACTGTCTCTATGTCCAAATTAAAATAAATGTTTTCAAAACTAAGAAAATTAGTCAAAAAACGTTTTTTCTTTTTTTAATAAATGTGTTGATGTGTCTAATAATTAATTTAATTAAAATAATTATACAGGGGCTTACAAACTAGCAAAAACAAGGGCTAGAAGGAAATCGTTATTACAGACAAAAAACACGAAATTCACAGCATTTAAGCGGCAACCGAAAGTTTTCTTGAGATAATTTCAAGGCGTTTTTTGAGTACACAAAAGAAAACATAAATACAAATTCAAAAGAAAAACCATTTCTCGAAACATAAAAATAAAAAAACATGTTTTCAATATATGTAACGCTTTAAAAAAAACGAATAAACACTTTTCTCGCCCAAATGATTTTACGATTTTAATATACAAAGACGAGATAATAAGAATTTAGTTAAACCTTTACAAACACACACACTTTATTTATTTTAAAGATTGTTTTTCTTGAAAATGTATGGAGAACTCGTAAAAGTTTCAACACGTCGTTAAAGAACAAAAGCGATATTTTAAAAAATCTTGTTTAAAAAAACTTCAAAAATAAAAACGAAAATCATTTTTAAATAAAAAAATAAACATATTACATTCGATTTAAAATCAAATTTTTCAAAAAGCTGTTGTGTTTTAGAACACAGTTTTTTATATATAGACTTTGATTGTGAAAAATTCAGATAATAAAATTTGTAAGTAATTTGACGAAATAAACCCGAAAACGAAGCATTTTATTTAAAAAAAATTTTTTTTGTTTTTTATTCTGCGTAATTATAATATATAATCTCTAGTTTTAGTTTGCTGACGCGCATACGCCTAAAAAAAGAAGTTTTTTATTTACATTCTCTGTAATATCTGTTTTTATCATTTACGGGCGTTTTTTGTTTTTGTGTCTTTTTTTTTCTTGTAATTATAATTGATGTCGGCAAACTTTGAATTGTTTAGCAACAAACGTTCTGGCTTTGACGCCTTTTAATATTATTTAAAATTGTTTTTTAGTCCGTCATTTTTCAAAAATTTTTTTTTCGTCTTAAAAAGGTTTTATTTAGTAAAACTTTTTTTTATTTGACTAGAACGAAATCCTGTTTATAAGATTAATTAAGCTTAAAAAACATATAAGGGATTAGATCGTCTAACAATTTTTCTTGTCATAATAAAAACATATCTCTTTTTTATAAAACGAATTAAATTTGTTACCACGTTTTTAACTAAACACAAAGTAGTTTTAACTAAGCGAAGATGATATAACCAAACCCACTTGGTTATATTTCTAATTACGTATTTTGTAAAATTCATATTGTCTTATTTTAAAATTGTTTGTTTTAGGCGACGGTTGTGTGTTTTATCATTAGATACCGACTTTTAAATTAGTAAAATTTTTTTTACAGAAGATATTTTTGTTAAAACCATTATTTTTTACTCGTCTTTAGATATTTGTCATTTGGCTCGTGATATATTTTTTTTGTTTTTTCTTAAAATATGTAATTTTCTTATTTATAAATCCGATATAAAATCTTTTTGCAATTATATATAAAACGAAAATATAACCCTTGTCAATAAATGTGTAAACATATGTCTATGATAAAAGAAAATAAAAACCTTTATATAATACAATACATTAAACAATATAATCTGCTTATGAAAACAGCATTGCCACAAATTTTTTATACGATTGAAAAACCTATGTTTTTTCACTTGTTTGTGAAAAGTGTTTTATAAATAAATTTACACTGACAGGTTAGTAAACAGACGTAACGCTTGATGATAGACACATATAGTTATTGGAAAAGAGTGAAGTCGTTAATATGTGTAACAGCCCCCCCTTTTTTCCCCCGTATCAATATATTTACACGCTGTGAAAAAAACAACAAGTCTGCGCCCTGTAGACTCGATTTAATTTTTTATACACAAAATTTTTAAAAAAGATATTAGTTTATTCAGTAAAATATTTATTTTCAAAAAAATCTTTTTTTATTGAACAGTTCGTTTTAGCAAAAAAAGACGTAACAAAAAAAAACTTTTTTATTTTTTATCAGAAAAAAAACAATAAAAACTAAAAAATCTCGTTGGGACTCTACAACACATTTTATTTTTACGTTTTTTTTATTCTATTTTAGAGTTTATAAAATCCTTCGTATTATAAAGAAATAAAACATTTTAATCTAAAAACAAAATATATTTCGATGAGATCAAATAAAAACCATAATATTTTTGAAAAAATTATTTAAATTCTGCAACTTTTATTTGAATTGTCTTTTATAAACTAACGGACTCGTTCTCTCGTCTTGAGATTTTTTAAAATAAACTCTTTTTTAAATTTTTGTGATCCTTGTTGCGTAGTTACTGTCTAGTTCATCTATATAATATAGTACGTTTGTTGTGTGAATAGAAATATCGTTTAGGGTCGTGTTTCCGTTGACTTGATGTTTGTTTTCTCTAAATTTTTCTCTGCAATTCTCGGCTTTTTTCTCTAGTACCATACGAACTGCTACCATTTAATCTCTTTGCTCACACACGACACATCATACCCGCAATACGTTTACATAAATCTTCTGTATTTAACTTTATACCGAGTTGTGTTATAGAAATTACAAAAAAGAAAAAAAAGACTCACACGTATTATAAACTCTTTATTGTACTATAAGCTGTTTTTTACATATATTTATATTAAAAGATAATAAGATTATAATAACCCACAAGTTTACTCATCTTCCTCTCTATTATAATATTCAAAATTACTTAATTCGTGTTCTATTGTGCTTGTATGATAAAGAGGTACGCATTTCACGATGACAGTTGATTTTTTTTTATTCTTATTGTTAGACATAGTCTTGTTTCTGTGTATGTTATAGAATAAAGAATCGTCAGATATATCAGGTAAACAAGGTTGTTCTCGTTTAATGAGTATACCCTTAATGGCCGTGTTTCCTTCGGGATCAATGATGTTATGAGGCGATAAGTTCACCTTATCTTTGAAAACAACTTTCTTTCTTTTATAAATACTGGTTGAAGTAGTGGAGGTTTTATCGCCCGCATTCTTCCCTGAGTTTTTCTCAGACAAGGTATCAGTTACTTGATTTTTTTTAAATGATGCAACTGTGTTCGCCTGTGTTTCTTCAGACTTAGTGGGCCCTAGAAGTGTATCAAGTGTAGTACTGGCTCTCATCACACTATAATCCCTATTAATAAATTCAGTATATGGCTTATACCGTATTTTAACATTATTATAGCTCCTATTTCGTTTAGTATTTATGGCACAGAGTATGTCAAGTTGTTTATCTGAAAAAGATTTCTCTATATTATTTATATTAGTAAAAATGCTATTGTTAGAATTTAAATTAGAGAACAAGGATGAAGTATTTTTACTATTATTATTAATATTAACAGAGTCTTCTTTCTCGATTTTAATATAATGAAAGTCAATTAATTTTGATGCTGTTTCGTTTAACGAATCACTTAATGAGTCCTCAAAGAAAGAAGCAGTAAATTCTATGTTTCTATTGTTTTTATTATCAGTAGAATGTATATTATCATCGGTAAAGGAAGAGAAGTTGTTAATTCCCTTATTCTTTTTTGGGATATCAATCATCAAGCTTGAAGCCGAGTTTGAGTCTAAAATTTGAAGTTTATTGTTTCCCTCGGCTTCAAAATCTGTAGTTTTATTTTTATTCGTAGATATCTCTATATTGGAAATGTCTTTTAATGTATTTGACATGGGTTGTTTTTTGTTTAAAACATTTTTTATATTATAATGTAAAATTAAGAAATTAATTTAATTGGCTAATTGATTTTGGTGGAATTTTCATATTTAATAAAATGCTATTATGGGTTTATTGTAATGTATTTTATTTGTAATATAAAAGTTACTAAAATGTTATATATGTTTTTGTGGTTTTGAACTACGTCTAGATTTTGATAATTACAAGCAAAAAATGTTTACAAAATTATAGTTTGATACAAATTTTGCTCTGGGTTTATTGAAATATAAAGTGAATAAGTAGCGTTGGTTTAGTTATATTTCAATAACTCGATTATGAGACGAGAGACAGACAATATGTTCGAGAATTGTGGAAATATATCACCCACTGAAAAACACTTTGTGAAAATAAAACTTGACAAAGCTACGTATTATATATCTGTTAAACTGGCAGGCTTTTTAAGTGTAAATTATTCTATATGTAAAATATTATCATATATAAGAAAATAGTCTGTCAATGCGGTAAACCCACAGGGTCTTTAGTTTACGACTATATTGTGTAATTTACTTGTGGTTTAACTACGTTTAGTCTCTTGTTTGTTCATGTTATTATAGTATAAGTTAAAAATTTTACAAATAAAAGTAATTTTACGAAGATTAATTTTTAAAATATATTTGAAAGCTATGCTTGTTAAATGTAGATTTGCAGTTCTAATTGCAACGAATAGATTAGGTTTCTTGAGCAGCTTTTAGGTTTTTTTGTTAAAAATTTTTGATAAGCTTATAGTATTAAATTTCGGGTGATGTGATTTGAGTGGTGCAGGTTTCGTGTTGAGGAATGCGTGTTGATAAATTTTAACTGGATATCGCGTGTTATGGCTGTGTGTTTATACGAGTTTTAATGATCGAGTGTTGCTGACCTAATGTTAGTCTTCGAAAATTAATGTTCGAATGTTTGTGTTCGGGTTTCAGGGTTTGAGTGTTAGAAAATGATTGTTGAGTTTTAGATGTTAAAATTCTGACGTTGTAGTTCGATGTTGTCACTCGGTCTTATATATCGAGTTAATTGCTGAAACATAAACAGCTTGTTTTGTAAGATCTTAAATATATCACTAGTTTAAATATTATCTATGAAAGTTTTTTTTATTTTCGTTGTTAATTGTAGAGAAATATTGATCACGTTTTACTTTTAATTCTTGATGATTCGTTTAATATTTTTTGAAGTATAGGGAACGAGACATCTGTATAATATTATATAATTATATGTTGTTTTAGATCTCGTCCTTTTATCATATTTCTTATATAAACGAAAAACCGACATTTTGGCTCTTTTTTTATAAACCACAGTTTTTTTTTATTTATTTATTTATTTCGTTTTTGTTTTTGTTTTTGTTCGTTTCTGTTTTTGTTCGTTTTTGTTTTCGTTCGTTTCGTTTCGTTTCGTTCGTCTTGTTTTCGTTTTCGTTCGTTTTTGTTTTCGTTCGTTTCGTTTTCGTTCGTTAGTTTTCGTTTTTGAGGAAACATAGTTATTCGTTCGAGTTTATTTTTTAAGCGCAAATTTGCCACGTTTTTATTCAATATTTAGAATAATAATATAGTACTCTTTCAACAAATAAACTATGCGATAGTGAGCTTAAAATTTACTTAATAAGCTTTTTTTTCTCAAACATCACTCCATTTATATATTTATTTTGTTCTTAGAAATTATTGTTTTGATTTGTAATTACTAAACACTAGATTGGTTTAATTTATTAAAGTAGATATATTCAAGCTTCGAGGGTGAAACGATGCTTTTTAATTATAAAAACACTTAATAATAACATACAAAGTTTCTCACAATCACGCGAGATTGTTTGTTTTTTTATTTTGTTTTTTTTGTTTTCTGTGCCATACATCCGTTCCAACACGAGGAAGGATGTCAATCGATTGCGTTCTAAAAAATTAAAACCTGGCATAATTAATATCAATCTAAAATCCACTAAATCGACTTGTATTTAGCTATATCTGGCAGTTAAAACACGATTATAAGCAACTAACAGTGTAGATTATTCTTTAATTGATATAAACATAAAAGGCCTTTTTTAAGATAAAAAACTGAGCGGTTTGTTTTTTTAAAAAATTAACAATATACATAATATAAATATATATCTGATAGTGTTAAAATATACGCTGCTTACTATATACAGGTTTTTCTATTTTCTGTTGTATATCCAATAAAGCTTCTCTAATTTACCGTGGCCGGCCATATAAAAAAACGAAAAATTAACAAACGTAAAGCTATAATGCAATAGTGACACAATTTTTAATAAACTGAAGAAAGAAAAGTGTTTCGTTTTCTATCGTTATCGAAAACGTTTTTTTTATCGCTTACAATGTATTTCATAAATAAGCGTTTTGTTTTCATAAATAAACGTTATGTGTTTTTTGATATATCAGTTTTTTATTCTAATTATGAATAACGTTAGGTTTTATTATTGTGAAGCGATTATATTTTACTTGATCTCTATAGAGATGAATGTGATATACCTACGAGCTTATTCGTCGAATTTAAATCCAATAGAAAAAGTGCTTTGGCTTATTAAAAGTAGAATAAATAAAGTAAGATCGAGAGCTAACACGGGTGAACCGTTGAAAGACAACACAAGTGTCGTTATCGGCGTGATTGGGACGCAAAGTAGGTGTTTTCGAAGTTTTTGAAAAAGGGAGGATTGCATTAATAACCGAGAGAAACAAACTAATTATTATTAAATATTTTCGTCTTCAGAAATATTCTCATAAGCTTCGTAAAATTGCGTTATTTTATAATTTAGTTGATTTTTTTGCTCATTCTACACACTTTACTACTATATTTTCACATATAGTTTGTTATATAGCAAAAAAGTAAATAATAAACGCACTGACAGCTAGGATATAAAATAAAACGCTTGTTTATGAAATCAAAACTTTTATTTATAAAACCAAAACGCTTATTTATGAAATACACTGTAATAAAACCAAAAAACGTATATTATTGTAAATGTCTTTTTTATTATTATAACAATTACATAATAGATTTAATGAAGTTAAAATAGTAAATTTAGTCACATATTTATTTTTCGTGTCGAGTTTTATTTTATCAGTTTTTTGTTTTTTAATTGTTTTCTTTTTTTCTGTTTTTTTAACAACTTTACCATGTTCGGTGTAATTTATATAATACTTTGTTTCGGAATATTTGATCATATATACCAGTTTTTTTAAACATAGTCTTGAATATTTTATTTGAAACCGTTTTAATAATTAAGTTTTTTTTCTGTATAGACGGAAAAGTCAATGAAATATCATTCTTCCGCATACATCAGCCAAAACTAGATCTGATAACGAAAACCCGTGTATAAAAGTTGATTTTATAAAGCTAATGGGTTTCAAACTTTTTTCTGATCATTTTCAACATAAGGTTAACTTATATTTTCGGCAGTTGATTTTAAAACGTTTAAGATACTGACTTACACTGATTATATTTTCCTGTAGAGTTTATAAGCAAAAACATTGTTTTTATTTGGCTATATTTATACTATAATCTATGTGTGAAACGTTTGTAGTCAATAAAATCATCTATTGTTATTTTTTTTAGTTTAGTATTTCATCTACTTAATCAAATATTAAATATCTCAGTCGCCAACCTCTCTGAAAAAAGATAAAATATATTGATATTTTTCAAAAAACAGTGAAGTATAGATCTTATGAATATGCCTAAAATTAGAAAAGTTTTTATTTTTTTCTTTAGGTTTCAACATACTAGTATTGATATCAAACCGTCCTTGAATATTTAAAGCAATTTTGACTTATTTCAAGCCCCACTTGAACGTATTGTTTTATATAAAACATCAGTATTTCGATATTATAACGCTTTCGTTTTTCTAATCAGCAACGAGAGTTTTTTTTCTTTACTAAAAGTTTATTCGTGTAATTTACGGAAAATATATTTCTTACTCTTGTTAAATATATTAGATTTTAATAGAAACTTTGAACTTTTTTATTCTCACTTGTTAATGCGAAAACAACGTTTTTTTATATCAGGTCATCGTCAGTTATGTTTTTAGGTTTGTTTATATTACTAACAAAGAAACTTTGTTTTATATTTGTTAATATATTAGATCTTTTTAATACTTTTTATCATTGTCTATAGTTAGTTATTACTCAATTTGACAATGAGGCAACCGCCGAAATATGAATTAGAACAACTCTTATAAAAATTTATTATATAAGAAATAGACTACCAGGCAACTATCCTAACTTAATATAATAAATCAAAACAAACGGGCGGAATTCAAAACGAGCAAGTAGCGACTATAATAAAAACCTTGAAATAAATAACGAATCAAACAACGAAACGTTGCTCAATATACAAAAAGTTTTTCATTATTCTTCTGTATTAAACTTAATAAATTTTTCAAAAGTTGTCCAGTAATCGTATTTCTCATATAACTGTAAACTTCTTTGTATATTAAAAATAACAAAAAAAACGTCAACTCGCCTGTATATTAAAAATGACAAAAAAAACTGTAAACCTGTTTGTATTTTTAAAATGACTAAAAAACTGCAAACTCGTCTGAAGTTAATAAAAAATAAATGATATAATTTTTATTATGAAAATATAATAAATACTTCGCATCTATCATTCATCGACAACATTATATCTTTACAGTCAATTAGTAAAATCATCTATATCGTTTAATTTTATATTCATAAAGTTTAATCTTAAAATTTCGGTATTTTTACATATTCGCTCTATTATAAATTATTTAAGTAAAAAAAATAATATAGTTTATTTAAATAAAAAATAAGACGTTAAAAGCGAAAATTTTTTTTTGTTGTAAATAACGTCAATTCACAAACTTTAATTTATACATTACTCAAAAAACTAATAAAAAAGTTACGAACATCGGACTTTATAAAAAACATTATTTGAATAAATAAACAAAATACGGCAACTGTTTTTTTGCGTTATCGTATTGACAGAGCTAAAAAAAGGTAGAAATTGGTTATTTAAAGTAAGAACAGCTATTTTTGGTTGAATTTGACTTAAATATGTTTTATATTATTTAAACTATAATAGATCTGTCTTTAATTAAACTGTAGTATTGATAAGGTAAGGTGTATGCGTGCAAAATAATGTTCTGTAAGAGTTTTTTATAATCTATAATTTGTTTTTTATCTTCAGATAAATTGACAAATTTTGTGTTATATATATTATACAGACGAGTTGTCGGATATACGAACGACACTCTTAGCTGGTTTTTAAAACAGAAGATATGTTTTTTTTTGTTTAAAAAAGTCTTAAAAGATTTTTTGAATTAAAACTTCAAACTTTTGCAAAAATTTTTTTAGTGAGTTGTTTTAATTTTGATTTCGGCGAGCTGTTCACCGGACACTTGATTTTTTCTTATTTTTTAAAAAATTTTCTGTTATTTTTGAATCTATTTCTTTCTTAAATTTTTTACTAAAAAAGCCTTATAGAAAACATTTGTCGCTGTCAGTGTTTTGTTGAGAGTTTAATCAGCCTTTTTTGGACTGTTGTGCCTTGTGTTCTCGTTTAGTATTTAAATATTCTATAACGACAAAGAAAACTTTTTTTAAACTATTTCGTTTAGTAAAATAAAAGACTTTGTTTAATAAGGGTTTATATTATTAAAAAATTTCGGAAATTATATAATCAGAAAGTATCGCGGCTTTACTGGAATATATTATCAAGTTGAATCATATATGTATTTTTCTCTGTGTTTATCTATGTAAATCCTTGTTGTAAAAATAATGTGTTTCAGGCCGAACAACTTAAACAAAACTGAATAATGTTGCTAAAGATCAGCTCAGTGATTCTAAATAATTATATCTGTTCTTATCAAAACAATATAAAGCTCCAATCACTCGCTCACCTGTATTGCCTATTCAAATAAAAAAAGTTTTTAAATAAAAACATAGAAACTTTTCTTTAATGTTACTTGTACTCAGATATATTGTACTATGTGTCTCCAGGTTACACCTAAATCCGATAATAAATCAAGATCAGTGTTTGAGTTGAGGCCTCTGATTTAAACCATAAAGTAACAAAATAGATCGAAAAAGAAACTTCACTTTAGGTCAATAATTCGTTGTTTCCTCCCACAATTCCACTACAAAAGTAAGACTATACTTTCGATTCCGTATAACTAGATCGATTATAAACCACAGCAAAAATTTTCAAATTTTTTCTTCTTCCCCATTCCAATTAGCTTATCCTCATCATGAACATCTCCTTTAACCACGACTTCTCGTATACATTCAAATACATCATCAACTCCGTATCCTGTTTTAGCACTACAATCATAATAAATGACATTATATTTGTTTGAAACCTCAATAGCCTCATCTCTAGATATTTTTCTTTCATCTAACAAATCACTTTTGTTTCCTATAAGAATTTTAATAAAATCTTCATTCTCCAATATATTTATCCAGCTCATAGCATCTTTAAACGAGTCCGGATTTGTAACATCAAATACTATAAGTGCAACATGTGCGCCACGATAATACATCGGTATTAAAGAACGGTAACGTTCTTGCCCAGCTGTATCCCATATTTCGTATTTATGTTTTATGTTATTATGTGGATGCGTTATGGTTTTGGTTAAAAAAGCGGCCCCTATTGTCGGTTCTTCGTGGGGGTTAAACTTATTTAATATAAACCTTTGAATTATAGATGTTTTGCCTGAGTTATAGTGACCGAGTATTACTGTCTTATACGTTACGAGTTTTGGAAGTGTGCGGGTGCTGTTCATGTGGGATTAGTTGTTTTTTTTATGATGCTTGTAAACTGGAATTTGAGATGTTTTGATCTTGATTCTTGTTATTATTATCAACACATGTGATTATTATGAACTGATTATCAGATAAGGATTGATTATTATCAGCTGCTAATTTCGATAAATAAAGAATCATTTATTTGCCACTTCAGTCTTTTTATACGAAGAACGAACCTTGTTTTTATTTTAAGCAACTTATCCAAGAGCTATCGGTGTTTTCCTCTTTATCTTTTTTCTTTTTATTGTTTTTCTTATTTAATTTGTCGGGTAATTGTAACGGTTTTGGTTTTTGTTCACGCGCTGCGGATTTGTGGTTTATAATCGAATTGATACTTTTCATTATTTCATCTGAGTTGATGCTATCGTTAGTTAGAGTGTGGAAAGAGTTTTTTTCGCTGATATCTTTCAGATTAGTAAGACATTGATTGTGTTTTTGATCTGTAGAGTTTTTTTTACTTTTATATTGCTTTGTACTTTGGGATTGTTTACCGATTGAGTATTCTTTACCATTTATTCCCCCGTCCCGTTTATTATCGCTTGTGTTATTTTCATTATTTTTAAATGCTTTATCAAAAGTTTTCAACGACATATTAAGGTTTTTAGATACCAAAGATCCACCAAGTTTAAAATACTTAAGATCAAAATACTCAAATAGTTCTTTACATATGAAAATACAAGTTTCTAGTTCATCCCCACCGCTCGGATATTGCAGCTTTATTTTGTATTTCAACACGATTTGTTTAAGAAACTTGTATAACTGTAAAGTTCTCGATTCATAAATACTTAAATGTTGTTTATAGAATTGAAGATGATCCTTTAAGTGTGTGGTTTCTAGTGTTGATTTACCAGTGGGCTTCGCGGATGTTTTTTTACCTGTTGGTGATTTGACCACTGGTGGTCTCTGAGAAGCTGCCTTGTTTGTAAGTAACTTATTATTCGGGTTATCAAGCAATAAAGACGCCGGTGGAGTTGACAAAGAGAAAGAGTTGATTGAAGAAACATTATCAGAAAGGGCTTTATTATTTGCAAAAGCTACACGAGCCTGCGGATATTTTTTTGTTTTCATTTCTGTTTCATTGTTAGCAACTTTCTCTGGTGAACTTTTTTTATTCTCATATTTATTATTATTAAATTCAACAGAATCTGAAATATGAATCTTACTCAACTCTATCACATCTAAGTCCTTTGATGGTTCACTGCCCATCTCATTATTATTTTCAATGTTACAAGAATAATGAGAATAATATTCGCTTCTATAATAAAGTTTTAAAGCAACTTCAATAACTCCTTGGCTTCTATCTGTTATTAATTTTTTTATCTCGCCTTTCGTCTCAATATCTAAAATATGTAAAAAGTCTTTTATAGTTTTCCATCTTGAGTCTATTTTATCATTTTCTTTCTTTTCTTTAAGTATTAATTGCCAGAAGCCCATGTCGTTAAGGCTCGTACAAACATCGTTCAAAATAATAATAAAAATCAGCCCGTCGTCTCTAAATAAATCATTTAAGTCTGTAAAATGAAAAGGAGAACAGATCTTTGTCCGTGAAGTTAATGAATTTATATATGAAATGAGGCCTTCCAGCTCAGTTCTTTTAACATTTCTACTCTCATTGCTATTTATGTTTGTATTTGTTTTCTCGTTCTTATTAAAAGAGGTGTCGGATATGAATTCATATTTTGAATTTGAACTCTGATATTTATCAATAGTTTTATGACACTCATTTAAACATTTAAGTAATTCAACAGCCGATAAATCGAGATTCATTAATCGTGTTATTAGAACTTGTCTTTCGAATTGGGATGTGTCAATGTTTCTGATTTTATTGTTTTGAATTTCGTGTTCTTTGGGTTTTTGTCTCATGGGAGTTTTAATTTTTAAAAACGAAGATATTTATATGATCGATTGTAAATAAGCGGTTATAGTACAGAGAGAGTAAAGAATGATCTTATTTTTATAGTGTTATAATTGTTGATTTTGATTAAAGACTTTGGTATTTGATACAAGTTCTTTATTTTTTAAAAAACCGAAGTTTAAGCCCAAATTTTAATATATTCAAAAATTTTCGAAAATTTAATTTATTTTGAAAAAATTTCAAAATGAGAGAGACGAAGAATAATGATAATTAAGAAAGATGTGTGAAGTGTAGCTGAAATAAACTGAGATGTAAAGAGCAGAGATAAATAGTATGGTAGATAAATTAGATTTTTTTACTACTTCAACGTTACTATATCGTAATAATGACGCTGAGCGTCGTTTCGCTGGTGAATTAAAAGCGCCGTTTCGTCGGTAGAAAAAAATTAAATAATGAAAAAATTTCGTTCCTTTTCGTCCGTTTCGTTTGTTTATTCGTTTCGTTTGTTTATTCGTTTCGTTTGTTTATTCGTTTCGTTTGTTTATTCGTTTCGTTTGTTTATTCGTTTCGTTTGTTTATTCGTTTCGTTTGTTT
>SBJP01000090.1:0-29432 GCA_014805705.1 Cucumispora dikerogammari | reverse complement strand
AAAAAAAAAAAAAAAAAAAAAAAAAAAAAAAAAAAAAAAAAAAAAAAAAAAAAAAAAAAAAAAAAAAAAAAAAAAAAAAAAAAAAAAAAAAAAAAAAAAATAAAAAAAAAAAATAGAAAAAAAAATAAAAAGAACTAAAAAACAAAAAAACTTAACTAAAAAAAAGCGCTTGGGGAGCAAAGGGTTAAATATGCTTTCTTTTTAAAAAACTTTTTATTTTAGATTTCAATATATAAGCATTTTTAAAAAAATATTTTATTGAAAGGAAACATGAAGTTATAACACACAACCATATAGTTTTTCAATGTTTTCATTGGGGAAAGAATTGTCTTTTAAACGAAATTTTTTTAAAATACCGAATTTTTCTACTGCGATAGATGTAGAAGCCAAATGTTTAAATTGAAACTTTGTATAGTGTGAAAGTGTGTATTATAAGAAATATCAAATAAACAATCTATTTGTTCTTAAAACGGCGGTGAGTTTTTTCTTATATCCTCAGAATTCGAATTAAAGTTGCAACTATTCTTTTCGGAAAATGTAGCTTCGATAGTATTGAATTTTTTATTTATTTTTTTTTATTAAAGTTTAATATTGCCATGTTTTTCGAAAATTTCTACAAAGACGGCTATATTTCTTTAAAATCTACTTCATGTTTTGTCTTATCTATGTTTTTCTCAATAACCGGTGCAATATTCATTACCATTGTTCAGCTTAAGGAAATCGATCGAGCATAAAATTCAAACGCATCAGACTATATGCCCCATCTTATAATAGCACGAAAAGATTATTCCCTTTTTTTATAATAGTTTTTTTTATCGAAAATTTATTCTTTACGGTGCTTTCCTTGAAGAAATTAAATATTAAACATTTGAAAAGGCACCCAAAATCTATAACACAACTGTGCTATAAGTGACTAATACACGTTAATTGTAAGACTTATATATAAATCTCCCAAAACGCTGCTTTTTTCTTAACACAAAAGACGCCGCAACTATGATTAAAAATCAAATTTTTTTCTCGTTTAGCATTAAATTCTGTTTGCGTATTTACGACAGTTTGAAATGACAGATTTGGTTCGGAAAATTTATCATTTTACAATCATATAGATGCATGGTTTTAGGCTTTTCAATATTGCCCATTAATAGATTAATGTATTTCTTGTCGTTTATTTGTGTTTAGTCTAAAACCAATAAAAACGAACAGTATATTTAGCAAACTTTTGACGTCTACTGGTATCTGATTTTACGATTCTTTTCACGCGTGAGCGCATAGATATTTTAAACGAGAGAAGAAAACTAGATTTTTTGCACGCGCTCTGTAGCTCGCATTCTGTAGTTATAAAATGAAATATTAAAAGCCATAAAGTCTTATACCAGAGTATCTATTTTTAATATTTTTTAAAAACGAGACGTCTCTGAGTTTTCGAAGCGTCTTTTGTACAAGTTTTAAAAGATATATGAGCGCTTTGTGATGCTGTTTAATCTCTAATCTGCGGGCATATTTTTTTCGATGCCACAAGCTTATAGATTAAAAAGTTGTTTTATTCAAATTTTTTTCGATAGTCTTGAATTGGCTGCTTTTTTTTTCACTATCTTTTTTTTCCGTTTAGACAAATCTGAAAACATCAAATTATAATATAAATTATATAAAATTACTTTAGTGTTTTTTTGTGTCTGAAAACTCTACTCAGATATATAAACATCAGGGAGACTATAAAACCTGTCTACTTAGATTTACAACATATGACTCTTTGTTTACAATGACAACTTAACGATTAAAACAATAAATATGAAAAAAACAAAACCACAAATCTACTAACGCAACATAAAAAGTTTTTATTAAATTCTTCCCTATAATTGACCGAACAACAAGAAAGCCATGCGTTTATTTTCAATCTTTATTTAAGTCACGAAGCGGGTATTATACGACCAAGATGAAAAAGCGATGTAAATACACCACATCGGCTAAAATAGATTCGATTTATTAAAACATTGAATTTTGCTGTAGGGTTTATATTGTTAAAATATTTTTTTTATTGATTATAAATGCATATCGAATAGAAAAAACTACGAATTATGAGTTTAAGTTGCTCTATTAATAATACTTTTTAAAAAACATTAATTCTTTGCCTTTGTCAAAGAAGTTTATTTTTATTTGTTTAATAGTCGGAGTTTTAATCTGTGTTAATTTATTTTAAAATTAATCTTTTAAAAGCAATTGAAAAATATCACATTATGTTATATTAAAACAAAATATAACGCTACATGCACATACTACGATTAAAAGCTATAAAAAAGAAAATTTTTTTGTTAATATTCAAGTGACTGTAGCGTGAAAATTAAAGCAGCGTGAAAATTGGGAGTAAATATTTTAACAGAGAAGTATTTTTATTGTATTTTTTATTAAGTGGCCTCACGTGGAAATTGAGAGTAATTGTTTCCTATTAAAAATACTTAATTATTTTTGTAAATTACACAAAATCCAATTTTCACGGAATTGATCGTAAAAACTGTGAGTAATTATTTTAACAGAAAGATTAAATTTTTTTAATAAGAAACAATTACTCTCAGTTTTCACGCGAGGCTGCTTAATAAAAAATTCGATAAAAATTTATTTTCTATTAAAATAATTACTCACAATTTTCACGCTGATTCATTTTTCTCGGTTGATTTTTGTAAGCTAAAAGTATGTATAATTTAATTACGAACATTTCGAATTTCATTAATCTCAACTTTCGCTAAGATTTTTTTTGATGAAATTCTAAAAGAAAATGTCTGTAGAAAAAAATCAACAACATCACGATGCCAAAAGTCTCCAAAATTAAAAATGAAGAAAAAAAAAGAAAACATTGTGTCGTTTCTTATCACTAATTCGCACCAGTAGAAATGAGTTCGTTAGAAAAATTCAGACCTTGAAAAGGCCCGTGGTTTTCTTCTCGAAAAAGGTAAACTGCATATATTAGTTAATGGCGCACACTTGAAAATGTTTGCGAGTTTGAAGATGAAAGAAATAGACAAATATGCAATTCTTTTCATCTACCAGGGCATTGGTAGGAATGCACTTAAAGAAGTAATTGTTACACGTTATATTGGTGTGGGAGTCAAGCAAATTTACGATTTTTTTGATGGTTGTGTAGGTTGTCAAAGAGAAGCATAGCACGTTCTTTTAATCCCACGTACGTAAATAATTCTGAATTTTATGAGATAAAGATTAATTGTTGACACAATTGGTCTATCTAATTACTACGAATCAAACAATGAAATCAGATATATTTTTACGATGATAGATTCGTTTTTCAAATTTGCTTTTTGTTTCAGTTGAACGTAAAACCCCAGAAAATTTACTGAAAGCGTTTAAACACCTCTATTATCGATAGGGGGTTGGAAAATTGTCCATTCAGATAACGGCGGAGAGTTTGTGGCAAATAGGATAGTAGAATTTATTAGTCAGATTGGATCTGAACAAGTACAAGGCGCACCCTTCCGACACCCTCAAAGGCAGATAAAGAGATTCAATAGAACTCTCAAATCCAAAATGAAGCTATCTCCAACTGATAATCGCAGATATATAGAAATACTGGACAAAATTATCTTCCAGTATAACAAGACTAAGCATAAAGCAACCCAGATTTCCCAAATAATCTTGTTTCTGGGTTATGATCTGTCAAATACTAATTGGCATCTGCAAGATAGCTTTTTCTCGATACAACAAATAAGAAATAACTACATGAGATATGTCGAAGGGTATAAAAGAGCGTATGACGAAGGAGTGTGGCCTCAAAACATTATAGTTGGCGCAAAAATATTAATGGCAAAAGAGCTCGGGAGGCTTATAATAAGAATCGGGGGGGGGGGGCGCTTTGGCAAGTTTTTATGAAGACGGTGTTTTTATTATCATTGAAATTTACAGAGGGTTTGTCAAAGTAAGACGTGAATGTGATGTTGCGACTTTTACTGTACATAATTTGTTAGATAAGAATATTATAGAATCAAAACAAAGTAATATCGAATAAACAAAATTAAAAAACTTCTATTTTCTGCCTTATGGGTTTTTTAGTTTGAAACTTATCGTGAAAATTGGAACTAATAAAAAAAAACACTATCACTTAGCCAAACCATATATATACATTATTTTCACGAATATCTAGCGTGAAAATTGCAATAGCGTAAAAATTGTGAGTAATTATTTTAATAGAAATTAAATTTTTATTGTATTTTTTATTAAGTAGCCTCGCGTAAAAATTGGGAGTAATTGTTTCCTATTAAAAATACCTAATTATTTTTGTAAATTACACTTAATCCAATTTTCACGGAATTGATCGTGAAAATTTGAAGTAATTATTTTAACAGAAAGATTAAATTTTTTTAATAGAAAACAATTACTCCCAATTTTCACGTGAAGCTGCTTAATAAAAAATACGATAAAAATTTAATTTCTATTAAAATAATTACTCACAATTTTTACGCTGTTGCAATTTTCACGCTACAAGTGACAACCTAGAGGAAAAGACCCTTATTTTATTTTCAAAAGCAAACATACTTCAAAAACACAGTAATATTAGTGAAATTAAAAAGTTATTAAAAAATTTAATGTTTTTTTTTAATTGTCATAAAAAATAAAGAGTTTTTTTTGGAACTACTTAAAGACCACACAGTTAAAACTTTAAGTTTTTAAATAAAAACTAGAATAATATGTGAAAGAAGCTTTTTAAAGAAAATCGCGAGTTTTTTAATTTTGAAAGTATTAAGGAAGTTTTTTATTTAACAAACTCTTAAAAACCCTATACCATAAAATTATCTTCGTTCTTCTTTATTTATTCAAAAATATCATTTTTTCGTAACAGAAGGTAAGTCAAGAAAATAAAAAAGCAAAAAAAATAGAGGTTTTATAGTAAATAGAAAAAGATTGTTTTTTTACAAAACTAGCAGTAAAACATATTTTTAAATAAAGTTAACTAAAATACGTTTGTTTATCGTATTATTTCCACACTCCACGACATCATATACGCTCGCAAAAAAATAATCAAAAAAACTCACGATATCATTGGGTTTGAAATTTTTTGATTAAAAAACACAAGGATTTATACGGGTTAAAAAAATTTGATTAAAAAACAAAACGACTTCATATAAAGCCAAATTTTTTTAATAAAACAACATTCAAAAATACTGCGGAAGCTTATTTCAAGGCCGTTTGATATACATTAAATTGAGTTAATCTGGATTCCATTAACGAAAGTAAAAATAACCGTACATCAAAAAACAAAGAAGTTTGACCATGTGCTAATAACTATATTCGACTATTTCATTTTACTTTTTTATATTGACAAACATACAGAAACACAACAACGAATGTATAACCTGTAAAGTTGTAAAAAAAGACAGTAAAAAGTTAATTTTTACAAACAAGCTAATTTTATAAATAGAAAAAAACTTTAATTTTTTATTAAGTAACAAAAATAAGAAATTTTTGTTAAATTATGTTTTTTTTCAAAAATATTTTTGTTATTCTAGATTAAGCTATTTTTTTCGCTTCATATTAACACTATAATTATATATATCCATAATAATTACACACCGCAAACATGACAATATGGATATAAACCCCATGGTTTGATAGTATTCACATATTTTAGTGTATTTAGTAACAACTATGTCGATCATTTACTTCTTTTTTTGTTCTCATGATTTCTATAATATCTTTTTTGTTAAAATCTTGTAGGTTCTTAATATTATTTCAAAGTTTTTTATGGGAAAAGAGTTCGTTTTTGAGACGTTTTTATTTAAACCCTTACAAATAAGCCATTATCCAGCCCCTGTTTTTGAATACATTTTGTTTTTCTAAAAGCAACAAATAAATTGAGATAGTTCGAAATAAGCCACTATGTACTTGATTATAAGTATTGGTATTAAATCACAACCGTTTGGCTGTGGTGTTTATAATATAACGAACATTTATTTAAAAACGAAAAAAAAACGCAATAAAACAGTCATAAAAATAAATGTTAAACGTGTTCTTTTTCAGTTTTAATAATTGCTTTTTTTCGAATATCTTTAATTATTTTATTGTTTTCGCTAATTTTTTAGAAACTTTTCAAATACTTTAGAATATTTCTTCGACCCACAACGAAAAGAACATATTGATAGTTTAATTTCTATACAATATTAGATAATTTTGACAAAAATACCGCTTATCATACAAAGGACAATTTATATACATTCTTTTAAAAACAAAACTTTTTTTTACACAAAACAGCACAATACCTCTTAATATTTTTTTTGTATTAAACATTTCCTTTCACTCAGTTTGAAATTTTAAATGTCAAAAACGAGCATATTTTTTACATTGTCCACAAGACCTGCAGGCAAAATTAATTGTAACAACTAGCAAATTAAAAATCTCCGTATTTTGATATTTTTTATAAGTCTGTGTTTTTTAAAAACTAACGCATGAGACACGACATCGATTTATTTCTTAAAACAATCGATATAGATGATTCAAAAAAACGGAGAAAATAAAAGAGAACTATCTAGACATTCTGTTCGATTTATTATATTGGTGAATGATTGTGAAACGATAGAATGTGGGGGGTTTTACAAGTGCCAACGTATTTTTTATATGTAATTAAAATATTTACGGGTCTAAAAATTAAAGACTATATCATTTCACATTCAAAATGACAATAGTGCTATTCAAAATGAGAAAGTTTACATTCAAAATGGGAATTTTAAATCTGGAAAAAATAAAAAAAATAAACATGCTTTTTTTTTTAAAATCTCATATCTAAAAGCGAAATTGAGTCGGCATCTTTCCTGAATTCAAGAAATATTGCTATACAGAAGAAAAAATAATCAACTCTAGCACTGTCGAATTAATGATTCTAATAGAACACTACTTCTTGCTCTAATACTCGCTTCACATTCCCAGCATTATAAATTCTTGCATATATTTGTCTGGCCTCTTTTAACAAAGGCGCTTATAATTAAACAAGTGGTCTCGATAAAGTTTTGCATTGGAAAGCTGGATCAGTTTTAGAATTTTGTGTCTAGAGACCCTGATTCATCTAAAACAACTTAAATTTAAGCGTGAAATGGAGCGTTGTCGATGTCAATAAACCTCCTGTTATATATAAAGTATTTGCTTTACGGAAACAAATCCGCAACTACTCTCTAGCTTTTTCTTTGTTGAAAGAGCTGGTTTTAAACTCGTGATGAAATAACACTAGGCTAACTATCAACTAAAAATATAAATATTAGAACTCCTAAGTCAAGCAGCAAGAGATGTTCCATGTGCACTTCGACGTGAAAGAAAAAGTTTTTTGAAACGCAAAGATTGAAGTTGCTATTGTTCATAAACAAAAAGGGCAGACTTTCCGATTAGTACAAAAGCAATGATCTGACAAATTGGTGCTGTTTTACTTTTTTTCTGAAAAATTGGCGATTCGCGACCTTGTCTAGCGTTTTTTTAAATGTACAGTAAAAGATCAAAGTCCTGATACAGCCTGTTTTGACATCCTTGACCCAAACCTGTTCTCAATTTCTCTGACTACACGCCAAAAGATAATTTTAGGCGTAAACTCAATTTTATTAGATATGAAGTTCAAGTGAAATTCAGTAAATTTCGATCTTCGGTTGCTATCTCTTTGTTAATTTTTTTTTTTAAGACACCTATCGATATGCGATAGCTTGGTTCTCATTTAATTTTCTTGCGGTAGATTTCCAATTACTTATGCTTTAAACACAGCAATAATTGTGTTTTTTTTTAGCAGTGCTTTTTTGTTTTGATTTAAGTTCACCATACAACGTAAAATAGAACTGAAGATTTTTCTATGTTTTTTTTTGACAGTATTTAATATTCTTGTTTTTAAAAAGCTTCATTCTCGTTATGAGTGAAAATAATTTCTTTTTTAATGTAACTATTCACGTTTTAATGTGAAATGATATAGATACATTTAAAACCAGTTTTGATATAATCTTCGCAAAACAGTATTAAATTTTTAAAAAAAGATCAATAAAAGATGAAACTATGAAAATAAAAAACATTAACTTATTAACAAAACAGTGAAACCTGTTCTCGAAATAAAACAAGCAATTTAAAACAACAGAAACTTTTTCTTTCAATTAAAAGCTTTACAGTCTTGGTATTGTACACAGGCGTATATATCAAATTCTCGAAAAACGCATATATTAAAAAAATAAAACAAAGTCCAATTATAATCAATAGTAGTAGCAAAAAATATAAGTTATATAAGATTACAGCATTAAACACATAATTTAGGTTTCTTGGTTTGCAACGAAAAATAATCTGAAAAAAAACAAAGAGATATATATCAAACAAAAAAATTTTGTGGGTGAAAGGTTTTTTTTTCGAAAGTGTATATATCACGCACGTTGACCTTACCAATAGACGAAGACTGTGTAAAAACCATGTCGATGTTCATTTAAAACAGATATCTTTTAGACATTGTAGTTAGTTTAAATTTCTTATTCTTAGCCTATTCTAGAAGACTTTTTGTGTTTAATATTAATTAATAGTTTAGATGGTAAAGGTAAAAGACAAATAAAAGGTCTAAAATAAATTACATTAACTGAAATTACAAGTTTTTTATAGACAAATTCTAGAACTTTTTTGAGTTATGTTTGAAAAGAAGGAAGTTGAGTATATGTGTTTGTGAAACATTGGTACTTTTTTCGCGGCGATAAAAGGATTTTGTCGAACATATGAAAAGTATAAAAAACTTGAATTGATATGAAATCAAAAAACTATTTTAGTTGTATTGTGATATTATAAGAAAATGATCGAGTTTATCGCAACGCTTAGTTATTTTGAAGAGAATATAATTTTACGAAGTTTAATAAATAGATTAGCAAATCAAAGATGAATACACATATATAATCAATATTTGGCGTGTGTAGACAAATATGACAAGATGCTTCATTATATTTTAAAGAATGAAGGAAATATAAAAAGAACAATAAATCTTCAATATATTACATAAATCTCATATTTCATAATATCTATGTGTTATATGAAATATTCAGCAATATAAAAAACAAAACAAGTTTTAACTTCAACATGTTAATAGCAGTATATGGTATTTACTTTAAAAATGCGATTTACCATAGCATTTGACCAATAATATAAAAGAACTAAACCAAAACATCGGACTGATGAGGATTTAACAGATTCTGAAATGCTCTTTTTTTTCTCATTAAAATACTTAAAGAAACAGTTTAAAACGTGAATGGGTGAGCAAATAAAAAAATCTACACTAACGTGCGGCGTTTCATGTAGCGTATAGTTATAGACTATGCACTGTTTTGTGTCTTTCATGAAACTTTTGCAAAATAGAATCTTCTGAATCGAAATTTAGTGGCTTGTTTTCAGAATAAAAAAAAAAATTAAATTGGATTTAACTTAAAATGTTTTTTTGTAGAAGAAAAAACAAAACACATAAAAACATCGCATTATTGTTTTTTTATCTCGAACGGAATTTGAATCGAATGTTGCATAAGGTATAGAGTTGTTAGGAAATTCTGTAACACTTATATACTAGTATCTTACTATAAAGACAGCCCTGTTAGTAGCTTTAGAACGTATTAATTCGTTTTATCAAAAAACCTTTTTTTTACATTTTTTGTTTTTTATGTCGTGTAAAAAAATTAACGTAATTTACTTAATGTTTTTAATTGTTTATGTACAAGATTAAATCAAATTTTTTTTATAAGTTTTAATTGAGTTTATTTTTTTGTTTTTTTTTATCCTTTTTACATTATCACGTTATTTAATTTTTTTATTGTTTTTTTTCGTTTTGAGGAATTTTTTGATTTTCTTTCATTTTATTATGATTTTTTTTATATAATTTTTATTATTATTATTTATATTAAAAAAAACCAAGTGCGCGAAAACGTTGAGATAATTTTCAGAGTATATTTTGCATAAAAAAATAGATTTGGCTTGGTTTTGTTTATTTTGAAAAAAGTTTTTACGTTATTATTAATTTCACTCTCAATATATGAGTTATACATATTCGTTAATTTCATCTTGGCCATATATATTACAATTATACGTTTGTATTAGAGAAAAATTATAAACTCAGACTCGGGGTGTTAAAATTGTAAAGTGGTGTTGAAGATATTTGTCTAAACATACCGTTTTTTTTGTTGCACTTTATATTTTTTCAAAAAAAGTTTTTTTTTGGATCATCACTTGATTTGCGCTGTTTAAGTTTTTTTTGATAACTCAGTAATGTAATAAATACTAGAGTATCAAGAAGATTTTGTTATAAAATTTTATTCACGAAAGCGCGACAAATTAAAATAGAACTTTTTCAAACAAAAATCTTTTTTATTTTTAGCATTGATTTAATCTTATAAGTGTTACTGTTATTTTAAATTTCATATTTAAGATTTGAAAAATATATTGTTTCTTTATATGAATGTTTTAATAAAACAAACAAAATTTGATATATCAACATATCAACATACATCAATATATGAAACACAAAAATAATTGCCTACATAATTTACTCAATTTAACAAGTTCTTTATTATTATTTTCTAAACCTTTCAATAGATTAAAAATATAAAATGGAAAAGAAATACCAGATAACTGAAAAAAAAATAATAGAATATTCCGTTTTTTCTGTTTTCTATTTAATCGAGTGTTTAAATATCTATATTTAAAATCACACCTTGTTTTTCTATCTACTATAATTATAGGATAAACAGAAAAAATAGAAAAAAGCATATTTATTGTTTTAAACATGGCCGTTTTGCACATTTTTCAGATTTAATTAGATTATCAAGACTTAAGTTACCTTCTTCGTTGATACTAAAATAAAATCTTCTGTGGCTAATGTTACTTTCTTGAATATAGTAGTTAAAGAAAAAAATTTGATTTCGATTACAGTTCTAAATTTAAACACAGTATACTTAATTTCTTTCCTAGATATACCCACAGATTTTCTAAAATAAAACAATTTTTTCGATTTAATCATTCTATCAGAGGATTCTTTGTTTATTTGGAGACCAGATACAACACCACTTTGGGTGTAAGATTTGGTTGTTTGTATTTATGTTCGAATGTATATACAAGAACAACACTTTCTCTATGACTGATAATATTAAAGTTTGTGAGACTGTCTATAAGACTTGAAACATCACAGCTCAATACAAAATCTTTATTACAAACACTCTTTCCTATGTTTTCAGGATATTTAAGAAGTTCGATTGAGAAAATATCAATAACAATAGAGACATTTGGTATAATCCCAATATGCAGACAAATATATATACTCCACACTTTTTTGTTATATGAAAGTTCTAATTTATAAGTATACTTATTAATTAAAAAACCAGTGTCTACTAAATCTCCATTTTTCGTTTTCACAGTTTATTATTCTCAAATCAAACATTTCTTCTGATTTACCACTACAAGAACAGGATATAAAAAAAGAATTTAGAATTTAAAACGAACATGGTTTTTTTATTACAAAGCTTTTTTTTAAATCAAAAAAAAACGAGAAGACTATTATATTCTTTGAACAAACGTCTAGTCTTTAATGTCAATGTTATTAATGTAAAATCATATTCTTCTTGTTTATTTATCGTTTTCCATATATTAAAAACTATGGCAGACGATATATTGTTGTGTATTACATATAATCTTTCAATATAAAATAAAGAATTTCGTCATTTTTAAATTAAAATTTAGTAATGTTTTTTATTTAATAAAAATAAAAAGTTTATTAAAAAAAAGTTATTTTTATTTTTAGACCCATACTTTTGTTTCGTTAACGATTAGATATTAATTAGTTTATTTGTGCAAAATGAGAATTTTAATATAAATATAATCAATATTGCAAAAGAAAAAAATAACTTATTAAAGTAAAAAATATAGTAATAATAAAAAAAACTTTTGTGTTGATATAATATGCTCATATATTTATATTAACTTTTATAATAAATCAACAAAGTTTATGTTTTTAATAACGAGAAATTTGATTTTTTAATAAAATATTAACTAATTATCTTTTATATTCGATTTGATTTTATTCCGACAGAAGAGATTGCTTATAAACAAATGTTGATTCAATAAGTTTTATTTATCTTCTGTTTTTTAAATTATATTAGGCTGAGGCTGTTAAGAGAATAAGAAGTATTTTATGCAATGTTGGTATATGTGTTTTTTAATGTGTGGTTTCATAGAGATCGCCGGTTATCATTTTTATCAATTATTTTACGTTTAAATTATCCGTCTCAGCTTTGAGATATATTTTTAGACATTCTAACTAATTTATAGAGTTGTTTTTTTATTAAGATCATATTCAATAAAAAAGACATAAAAAACAATTAAAAAAAAAAACAAATATTTTATATGTTTTTTCTTCACATTTTTTTGATCAAAATCAGTTAAGAAATAAATTAGTATTTGATCAAAAACGATAGTTTAATTAAAGAGATTATAGAAAAATTGGAGCACTACAAATAATACAGAAATTTAAATAATAAAAATAAAAAATATAATTAATTAAAAACTGCACATAATAAAATAATTGTTAAGAATATAAAAACAAAACTAGGCAATCAAATATATAAATAATAAAGTGAATTCAAAAAAAGATATAAATTACAAATTTATAAAATCTTCAAACATTAAGAAAGAAACTTTTTCTTTTCGATACGATTTTCATTATGTAAATATCTATAGAGACTAACCATGTCAAAACTATCTTTTGATATATATTCGATACTTATTTAATATATTGATATATATTTTTTATAGCTGACACGATACTATCGCTCGTAAAAGTATATAAAAACAGAACTCTGAATTTACGATTATTTCAAAGCACTATAAAGTTGCAAACAACCGACAAAACACATGAAAACACAAATAAATTTTTTTTCTAAAAATATTCGAGAGTAAAGTAAAAACACCTACACAATTGATACGATTCTTCTGTGTTATTTTGAGTTTTTAATATTTTATACTTTCGCTATTTATAATTAACTGTCCTACAGTCTAATAAAACCTATTTTATAAATGTTTTTTTTGTTTTTCGTGATTTCTAAACAACCATATCTATTTTTTAAATAGAATTTTTATTAATAAATAAAAACCTTGAATAAAAAAACACACATCAGCGCGAAAAAAGCAGTCTATTTTAAACAGATCTAGGGTTTTACTAAAAAAGTTTTGATAATAGATAAAACCTATATTACATAAAAAAATAAACAATAAAAACACCTAAGATACACAAAAAAACGTTGTTTAAAAAAAGTTAAAAAAGTCAAATTAAATTCATATTCAATAGTTTAATCTATACAAACTTAGAAAATCTTACTATGTTTTTTAATATTAGTATATGTTTTTTTGAGAAAATGTGGTTATTTGGCCGAAAGAAATCGCTTTTTATGAAATGAATCTTTTCATAATAAGTTTTTTTTGTGTGTAATTTTGCATTTATAAACTTCGCTATAATATATTTTATGTAAGGGAATCTCTATTACAAATTAAGAGAGCAAAATTCTTTTAAATAAAGATAAACTGGAAAAAAAATCAAAACATTTTTATTTCTAATTGATGACTAACAAATACTGTATTTATCAATGTTTCGCGTTAAGTGCAAGAGTTATAGTCATAATTGTTTTTAATTAATTCTTTTTTTTTCATTAAATCTTCAAGTTTATTCGTTTTTGAGTGTTTAAACAACACTGATGTTGTGTTTACGTGTTTTTAAAAATAATATAAACTGTCATTGTTCTTAATTGATTATTTTACTAATTAACACACAGTTTAACTTCTTTATCCAGGATTATGATGAGAAATGTTTATAAGTACTAAAAGATTCAAAAGGACGTTCGATATTATAGTATACGCTGTCTTTTTTATTGTTTTGTGTCTGTTTTTTCTTTAACTACGTTTCAACATGTTTTTATTAAATAACTTGAAGAGTAACTTTTCCTAATTAACTTGAAGTATCAAAGTTTAAAATAATATCTAATGCGTTTTTTCTTAATAAAGTTGGCATATCTTACTTTAGTTAATATTAAAAACATTTTTCTTTAACCCTTGAGTAATTTTCGCTAGAAAAACTTTTTTTTTACATAAATATTGGGAATAGTTTTTTCATTAAAAAATATATTTTTTTTTAACAAAAATCAACGAAAAAAAAACAATAGAGCTTGAATTTAAGCGTCAAATAAAACATTAAACTAAAAACATCAGGGCACTTATATTAGAAAACACAAACGACATTATATAGTATCAACAAAAACACAACCATGAGAAACGAACAAAGGTCGACATTTCTTAAAAATGCGAGTTCAATACTAAGTCTTTTTTTTATCATAAAATGTAAAACGCTCAGAATAAAAAAAATAGAATAACACATCTAAAAAATGAAAAAAATTTAAAAAAGCTATTTAATCTATTTTAAAAGATTAAGAAATATTACCACCATTGTGTCTTCCAGTTGAACAAAGCTATCTAAATTATAATTCCATCTTTGTTTACATGATAATGTTATAATATTGCAAAAAAAAAACAGTATGTTTATCACAATTTTTTCAAAACCGCATGTCAAACTTATTTCGTTCTTTAAACATAGATTATGAATGGAATTGTAAGGGATTTTATAAACCCAGTTATCAAATACTTGTATGCCGGCAGTATCAAAAAATAACAAGAGAGCAACGATCGAAAATATAAACAGAGTGAACACGAGAAAATCTTGAAAAGACTTTGGATGCTGGAGTAGTATTATTTGATATAGACTTTTATGAAATTAAAGAGGAGAAAAAAAAGTGTTAAAATTTTTAACAGAAAAATTGCTGTTATTTAAGAGATTCTTTAAAAAGAAATAAATTATTAAACAGGGTCGATATCAGTTGGAAAGAATTAAGAACGAAATTAAAACAATTAGTAAAGAAACAACAAACACAATCAAAAATATAATCGATATTACTGGTAGTTACTTTTAGAGAATTAAAAATACAATAATTAGAAAAAGATAATTAAAAAACAATTAAAAAGCATTAGTAGTTTAGGCGATGAAATGAAATAATAACTTGTTATAGTTAAAGATAAACAGAAAATCTTTTTAAATATTCCAAACATTCGATAAATAAAAATATTTTTGTGTTTTATATAAAACGTTTAAATAAGACAGATAATAGCATAGAATTGTTTATAAAAGATTTTCAAGTATAGATCAAAAAATAAAGTTTTAGAAAATAGATATTTTAAAATACAAATGCGAATCGAAGTAGAAGTAATACAAAAGAAACTATTGCACCGCAAGCACTAAAAAACTAGCAAAAGAACACATCTAAGAATTATTAAAAACAGATATCATAAGAAAGTCAGACTCCAAGTGAATGAGACTCAATAAGATGCAATAAAAAAAACTAAACATATGAGGTAGATTAGCGAGTAATTTTATGAAATCAAAAGACAAATTAGAAAAAACATCGAGAAACGTTTCACGATGAAAGACGTTATTAGAAACACAGTGGATCAAGAACAACTACAGTAATAATTTAAAAAAATTTCTATCATATAAAAATAGAATAGAAAGCCAAGGAAAAGGCATCACTTGAATACAGAGGCTAGGATTAAAAATCGTTTTCGATAGTTACCAGTTATAAAATCCGTAACAAATACTACAGAGAGTGTTAGGGAAAGTTTTGAGTAGGCTTCACGGTAACAGAGCCGAAATGAATAAGAATAGCCTAATATTACTTTCAACAAATAAAATTAATCACAATATAACATTATTTAGAGTATTAAGTAGATTGAAAGAGATCGATCTAAATAAAATAAAAAAACACAGCTCTGAAAAAAACAGGTCGAAGTTTATATAGTTAATATAGACTAAAGAACCCAATAACCACCAAAATAAAAAAGACAAAAACTAAAGAAAAGTAGTATACCAGAAATAACTCAGAAATGCGAGCGTTTTTAAATTAGTTGAATATTAGCTAATATATAGAAAAATACAGCTAAAAAAAACAAATCTTCACAAACAGTCTTAAGACAAAAGAAGGCAATTTTTGAAAACGAAATGATAAAATAAACAAGATGTTTGATGAACTGAAATTAGAAATCAAAGAATTAAAAAACAAGACTTATTGTATTGAAACATGCAAATTGTCTTACAAACAGGCCGTTCAAAATCGGGATCGTTGCAGCCATAATGTAAGTTGAATAGATAAAAAAAACTATAACCGATAAATTGGACATCAACTTACCTTATCGCAACAGAGGAAAGATACGGCATGTCAGAGAGAGAAATTGGCAGTTGTGGTCGATAACAAAAGTCGAATAAGAAATAAAAAATAGATATTTTGTTATAAAGTTCGACCATAAAGCACTATTGAAAATTAGAAAAAAAGCGGAATTTAACAATAATAGAATAATTAGATGGATCGAAAAAATTCAAGAATTCGGCTTCGAAGTTCGATGTATTAAAAGCGAGAAAAGACACACAGAGAGACTCAATATAATTAACGAAAATAAAAAGATCGTAGATAAAACAAAGTTTATTATAGGGAAGTGGAATAAAAAAGTAATAATGATGTAGATAGTTATATTGGAAATTTGATTCGATAAAGTATGCTAGATACCCGAATTTAAGAATATAATGAAAAATTTTTAAAAAAAACACTCTAAAATATTACATAGAGATTTATAATCAACTTGTTGCTCTCTGCGGGTCAAGTATTATTGGCTCGATATAAAAGAAACAATCAAGAAAGTAGTTAAGTAATGTGAGACATGTCATTAAATAACAAGAAAAACATGATTACATCCAGTTTCATAGAAACAAGCCTAACAATAGAAAAAGTTGCGATAGACACAGATGGACATACCAGAAACGAATAAAATGGTTTTATTAAATATAGATTATTACTAAGAAGAAAAGAAGCAAAAGTTGTTCAAGAAAAAACAGCAAATACAGCGAAATTGGCAATAAAAGAGTAGATAAATAATAGTTTTCTTTCTTAAGAAATAATTACAGATGACGGGATAGAGCTTACGGACACTATATTTAGATATTTTTTCAGAGAAGCATGTATAAAACATTTACCCATACTAAGTTAAGCCCACAGAAGTAATGAAAAACCTAGAAAAGATAATAAGAACGATAAGAGAACTATCAGGTAGATCAAACCAAAAGAAATTAGAAGAAAATTTGACAAACGATTACATAAGTATAATAACACTTATCATAGATCTGTTGAATATACACCAGAAAAACAATCATTAAACTCTCAGAAATTATAAAGAAGTTGAAAAAAGAACAAGACAAGTATCAAAAAAAAGAGACAGAAGTGGCAAATAAAAAAATTTAACAAAAACGAATTAGTCAGAATCGCCAAAAAAAAAATTGGTTACGAAAACTTAAAAATATAAAAAAAATTTAAACAACTCAAAATATATTGGAAAAGTGTAATAACGAATCATACTGATGTGAACAAAGGGAGAATATATAAAAATAGGCATTGTGATCGCACAAGATTGGCGAATAAAACTAACGGTTTCTTGGAGGAAATGTAGAAGATTACAGTATAAATTAAACCCTTGTTACCAAACACTTATATATAATAAAACGTATATGCTCATATCCGCATTCTTCTTATTCTATGTCTTTTTAGAATTGGTTTTTTTACATGTTTTTTATTTTCTGAGTACCAAATCTTTTACAATTCTACTTATATATCTTTATGTTTCATATTACAAGCTTCCATTTTTTTAGTATTGTCATGTTTTTATTTTTTCGAAACGTTTTAGTGAACAGCCTTGTGTTTATAGATAGTCTCTTCAAAAAAAAGTTAATTATTTTAGTTATTATTTATTTTCTTACTAATTATTTTTAATTATCATTTTATGAAGTTGTTTTTTATATTTAAAGAGCGTGCACATTTGTTCATATATAGTTTTTTAAAAAAAAAAACTTTGGCGAACATTTTTGTATTATATTTTATTTTTCGTTTTTCTTGGTTAAAAAGCTTACCTATGAGAAGCAATAATTTTCTTAATAAAACACTGCATTATTTCAAATATATTAAAGAATATCACTAAAAAACAATCTTTATCGTTTATATTATATGATAATAAAAAAATTATGTCGCGTAATGCAAGATTTATTTCGGAAAAGTTATAATAGAAAAATATAATGATAAATAAAACAGAGGCGAAGCAGATCGGATAACAATTTCATAAAAACTTTGTTTTTTAAATCAAACGATAAAGTTGTAGACCGAACAATGATATAATCGCATTGTGTAATATATATTCGTAAAAACATTAAGTTGGAATATATTAAACAGAAACAAAACACTATTAATGAGTTAAAAACATTAGATTACTACAAAAGAAAATAAACCAACAAAAAAAAACGGCGAAATCATATGAGAAAACAAAAAAAACAGACAAATCCGTTTTTCTTCTCTTTTTTTGTTCAAAAATAATAATAAACTATGTTATCATAGAGAATATTAATTAAAAAAACGAAATGTTTTTTTTTGTTATGTGTAAAATAGATTCTTTTTAATTGGCAAGAGAATATGTACAAAACAGATGTTTTTAAAGCTTAAAAAACGTCTTGTCTGCTTGTTTGCGGCTGTAATTCTTAAAATGTGGAAAAAAAGATAAATATCAATAAAGTAAGACTTCGTTTTTCAATTCTAACATTACCCTGTAACTTTTTGCAATGTTTTTATATGAGTGTTCGAGAGTTACTCCAATCAAAAAACATAAATTATGGTATAATGGCATTATAAAGCTGTTTATGTAATCTTTCAAATCATACTGTCTTTTATCTAACCAGAAAATTGTTATATCAGCGTCTTTCGTGTGTAATTAAGTTTTATAAAACTTACGTTATCAAAAAAAAATAACCAGAGGCGTGTCTTAAAAACCGAGTCATGTTATGACGAAATCTACCAACACTAAAACAGATTTTTTTGAACACACAGCAATACGAAATTCCAGACTCCTTTGTCAATTCTAAAAATAATCTTTCAAAAACAGTCTAATAAAGATAATAGTTGTGTGATGACGTACAAAAATTATTCTCGGGATTTGCCCGCTCGTCAAAATAAAACACAAAATTTTAATTCTCGATACTAAAACTCCTTATATCTATACCGAAAACACTGGAACCGATGTCGTAAAGACTCAAAAAAAATATTTGAAAATAACTAGCAACAATAAAAAAAGAGTAAGAAACTATATTATAATAAAAAAAAGCGATATAAAGTTGACAACTTCCACGATCTTTATCACTTTTTTTTAAATATAACACACTAAATAAAATTTAATTTACTACAAGTTTTTTTATCTTTGAACAAAAAAAAGAGTTAAAGAAAAGACAGTTTGGTCAAAAGACATGTTTATTGTCTTTTCTATTTAATAAAAAAAAGTTTTTTCTAATACTTTCTTTTTGGCCAACAGTTTTTAGTTCAACTAAATTTTTTTTCTGCTGAAACGTTTTTAATGATAGTTTATTTTTCCAACAAATAAAAAAAAAGAGAGATTTTATTAACTCAAACAAGATCTCATAAATTATTTGTGTTTGTAAGAAAATAAATATTTCGGTGTTTCAACAAGTGTTTTTATTTTTAAAAAACTAAAACAAACACCCTCTACTAAAACAGAAACAGTTGGATTTAAGAATTCATCTTCACATTTTAATAATTCTATTTGAGAAAACAAGTATGACTTAAGAGAAAAAAACGCTATTCAACGTAAAAAAATATTTTTTAATCTAATTATATGACCAAAAAGGCGGAAAAGCAGGGATATTTACTGATAAGAGAAACAAATTACACAGTACTATAAAAGGAAGAATACTTATAGACGATTGTGACGTTAAAATAAGTACCCTGGAATTTTTGTTCTATATTAATTATATAGAAAAAAGATTTTTTTTTAAATTTTTTTTTATAATTTTAATAAAGGTAGATGTTAAATTTCATTCTATATTAATTATAATATTACTCTGTTTTTTTTTATTGTAATTAATATAGAACGTTTTTTAATTGCACTTTCTCTTGAACTTCGTTATATATTAGTTTAATCTTTTTGTACATAAATTTAATATAATGATAAAACACAAAACGTCAAAATCGACAACACTTAAAAAACTTGTATCAAAAAACAAATTATGTAAAGCCACGCTCATTAGATGTCAAACTAATTGTTTAAAGATAAAAAATATTATGCAAGAAAATAAATTCTTCTCAATGATAATGAAAGCTTTTTTTTATTAGAGATCTATAAACAGAAATTTTTACTGTATTTCTGCGTTGTTTTTTAATATTAACAGACGAAGATTGTATTGTAAGTATTGTGTAAAATTGAGATAAATAATAGCTTTCCAGTGCCTGTCGTTTTCTATCGTACGTCGGATTGAACACTTTTACTACGAATACGATATCTCTAAACTCGATTTTTGTAGCACGTATTATTTGATTGTATTCGTTTCTGTGACCCTCAATGTATCTTAAGAAGCTGTCTTTAAGTTGATGTACTTCGAAGTGTCTGTCTAAGAATCTCAGTTCTGATCAAGTTGATCGTATCTCCTGAACAAAATAAATAGAGACAGTCTCGTGGCTTTGTGTTTCGAAGTATTATATTAATAGATAATGTGTCTAAATCGTTGACAAACCCTGTTTTTTCTGCCCCAAGGAATTTCCTTATTCTAGATTAAAGCGTTCTATCAAGTTTTTCTATCTGGGCCTGTCTTTGAGGCCTATAGGGAGCATTTAAACATCTTGTATGCGTGTATATAGTAGGAACTCTTTTATTCTTCTGAGTTAAACTTACCACCATTGTCGGAATAAAGGATTTATAAAAATTTTCTTTATTAAAGAGCATTTTTATAAATTGTAGAACAGAATTGAAATTTTTTCGCATACTCGGAAAAGCGAACGCGAACTCGAGAAACGAACCTATAAAAATAAAAACATGATGTTTAAAATTGTTTGCGTTTACATATTCTATAAGATATACATTGTCTAGATCAAACGTTCGCACACGAAGCTCGAGACAATTGGAGGTAATCAAATGGTTGAGAAAATGACTGCTTTCTTTTGACATTTAAACACGCGCTTGTAAAATTTGTTATTTGTACGAGGGTTTTTTTTCGAACAGTTTTATTTAAACGATTTTTTGGTGCATTATTACCCAAAAGCATAGCCAAATGAGATATTGTGTTTTTTGAAACAACTTTGTTTTGCTCATGCTGCCATATATAGGGTTTACGAGTGCCAATTTCAAGAGTAAATAAATGTCCATTATATAAAATAAAATTTTTTGCTTTCTTTTAAATCAATCTTTTTTCAGAACATTTAAGTTTGTAAAAAACGTCTTGTTCTGTAAATAGTTAATTACATTCATCTTTTCTTCGCTTGTTTGATCTTTTTTTTAGACATGAGTATATCATTTTTATTCTATATCAGTTTTTTATTACACACAATGTAAAAGATAACTTAAAATCTATATATTGAGATCGAAATCTTTATTTTTTATTATAAACTAATAATCGTTTTTTTCTTACATAATCATTTTTAACTTTAAACAACTGATTTGCCATTCTAACCAAGTGTTCTTTTACATAATTTGTTCTTTGTTATATGTTTTTTTTATGAGGGACAGTTTTAAAAAATTTTTTTTTTAATATTTTAATTTTAATTACACAAATATAAGATTAATATAGAACAAAATTTAACTAAAATGGTGTTAAATCTCTTTTTATATTAATATAATATAAATCTGACCTTTTTCTATTATAATTAATATAATACGAATTTAAACGACACTTTCCGTTAAAGTTCGTTTTATATTGAATATAATGAAATTTTTTTTTCTTATTATAATTTATTTGGGTCGATTACATTGGCGGCTTTTTATCAAATTTATAATAAAAAATTTTGAAAAAAAACTTTTTTTCATATAATTAATATAGAATGGGGTTTTACAGGGTACTTATAATCACAATACAAGCGATCAATGGCCCCATACAGAATATTTTTTTTCATTAAAAAGAAACATTTTTAATACAGGAGCCAGACGTCCATTCAAATATTTATCGATGATAAACCTTTTGTTTTACTATATTTTGTTTATAGCATTTTCATTTAATTGATACATTTTCTATTTAATTGAAAATTTTTTATTTGATTAACATTTTTTTTGTCGGGCAAATGCAAGCTCTTAACAGACAAGTAGCAAAACAAAAAATCTATATACCCTTCGACTAATGGTACTGATCGCTGTATTAATCCAATGCCCTGTTGAGTTAAAAAACAAAATAAAATTACGTTTATTAGAAATCTCAACTATACAGTGCTTTTCCACAGTTTCTTCTGATTAGTGTAAAAAAACCGAACATACCAGATGGTTTATTTGATTCATTGCATATATTATACTCGTGTAAAAGGAGTGATCATGATCGGCCTATATATGATTTCGTATGTTTGTTTTCACCTTCGCAAAGTAAAATTCAATTTGTTTAAACATATAAGAGTATATTTAAAATTACTCTCTCTAAGCCATTTGAATCGATATATTTTTCTATTCTAGGTAAAAGATGAATGAACGAATTATCATAAAATAAACTGCAGCTATCTTGAAGACCAAATTTTGCAAGTATTGATAAAAGCTCCCGAAAGAACAATTTGAACTCTTTCGCTCAGCACCGCGCTCAATAACTACACTATACAGCACCCTTTCACCATTAATTGCACTAATCAACGAAAGATTGCGCCCTGGGTTTGTTGGAACAACTATAAATGCTCTGGCTTATGCAGCAGATCTGCCGCAGTTTCGCCTCATAGAAATATCGGAAAGTTTTTGCATCTATAAAAATTAAAAACTGGTCCTTAGATTATGATCATTTAAAAAAAAGTTGGCATATTCGAACCTTAGATCTTTACTCCGTGATGAATTCAAAGATCAAAGACATAATTTAATTTATTAATGGATAGAGATATTTAAGAAACTTTTTCGGATTGTCCCAAACTCGGTAAGGCAGAAAACTAGTCAAAAATTTGAGATTAAAGTCCTTTTAGGATTACAGTACACTTCAGACAAATTTCATTTTCGACAATCTCAATAATGTCGTCAGTCATGAGTATACCGCTTGTCTTTCTACGGCGTAGATCTGTAGTTATTCTCCGGTTTGTCCTGTATTGCTAATCACGGTTTGACCTGTTCTATAATTAAGACCTGTTATCCTGACAATAGTTGCTACTCCGAGATCTTTTCTAAATAGAGAAACGATTCTTTCTTTCTCATATGCGAAAAGTGTCGTCCGCATACGCATCGTGTTGTTTTTTTTACGGTTAGTTGTATTTGAGCTTATAATTCTTTTTTTTTGAAACTACTTTTATACAAAGGGGCAAAAAAAGAGCAGTAATTTTAATTTGTGAGGTTTAATAATAGTATTGTTTCAATATAATTTAGTGTGTGTTTGAATTAACAGACTGGTTTTCTGAAAATGTGAACTATTTTTAATCAACAGGATCGTATTTTTTATTGTGAATAAATGAATGTTAATCAACAAAAAAAAATTTTAATTAAATAGAAGATGATTTTAATTAAATGGAAAATGATTTTAATCGATTGTAAATGCTATATTAAAAACTATTATGTTTTTTATGTTTTTTATTTGTATTGTAATCTCGAAAACACTGAAAAAAGTTATAATAAACAAAAGTTCAAAAAATTACTATCCTGATAATATTTTAAAATATTTCTATATATTGAGAAAAATTTTAAAAAACTTTTTTTTGCAATTTATAAAATATCTATATTTTGTTAATCCTTGCCCTTCTGTTATATCAGAAAAATAATAACAACAATATCACTGTATTTTATACAAACTACGATGAACAGCACTATATACGAAAAAACAGATATTAAAGTTTTTTCTAACAAAAAAGATTCCACAGGGTTTTTTAGTTTTTTTACACTTTCAAAATGAGTGATGAAATCTAACTAAAAAAACTTTAATAAAAGGATAATTGTGATATCTCATTCTTAACTTGTTTTCTTGACAATAAAGCAGGGATTGACTTTACTTCAAAATATCATCAATAAACACTTCTCTTTTACGAGACCCATGCAGTGCAATAAAAAAAAAAGAATATTATTAATGCATGCGTTAGATGTTAACACTTATTTATCTTGAAAGATATTATAAGAAAACACACAAAATGTCACCGACAAGAAGATTCGTTTTTTTTTCTTTTAATAGAGTAAAAAATATGAAAAAAAATCTTTTTTTTAAAAAATAGTTTCTTAAACTCAAATAAAAACATGTTTTTTAGTATCAGCTCGAACAAGTAAATATAATCATAATAAAGCAAAAAAAAATACAAGTTAGCGCAATAAAATAAAAAAAAAAGTTACAAAAAACGAATAAAACTATAATCTATAGTTTATTTTTATTTTTTTGTCTTTTCTCAAAAAAGATTTTTGCATTATCTATGAATATTCAGACACCAAACCAACTTCTTTTCATTCGTCGAATACAAACTTCAAAAAACAGTGACGATTCAGACCACACTTCATATTCAATTATTTTTAAATACACACGCCTAACAGCGTTGAATATACGCCTGTGTTTCTCGCATGATACAATTAAAAGATTAGTTTGCTTTTTTAAACAGCATATTTCGTAGAGTTCAAATTCCTTTAAACCAAAATCGACATGCATCCCACTAAAAAAATTGTTTATCTGGTTAAAGCTAGATACTGTATTTATTTTAAATAAAGATCTATTATAAGCAAAAAACACACTCAATACGCCTTTAGTTACATCAAGCGCAAAAGGGACTCTGTAATAGGAAATATTATTGGATGTTTTAGTATAAATATAATCTTCATCCAGGGTTACACCGGGATCAGCAAGTTTTAGACACATGTGTATAATTTTATAAAACTCGGATATTTTTTTTTCGTTCATTACATCAAAATAGAAGGAACGCTCTAGATATACGCATTTACGTATAACTTCTTTTGAATTTCCAGTACGAGTCATAATCAAATCTTCCAGAATATTTAAGAAATATTCGAACGGATAATCTTGTTCTACCATCGGCTTTATAAAAGCGAAGTTTATGTTGTTCTGTGCAGCAAAGGGAGTATTTTTAACTAGATGTGCCAAAAAAGAAAGATAATATTCTTTTCGAAAAACTAAATTGCCATCTATTTCTTTATATATTTCTGTGTTTATACTAAATAAGAATTCATAATAATATGAAATAAGGTCAGAAAAAAATAGCTTTCTTAACTTTTTTTGTATTAAAATGACTTTTAAAGGCAAGGCGGTATTCATATATTGTTTTTCTCTTTCATACATATGAGATATATTGTTCAGACTCGAATGGGGTAACACAAAAGCATCTTCGACTAAACGATTAAATTTTGATTCGAATATTGAAGCCATTTTTCTTCTTCTTATGTAAAAATTAAGTACTGATTTTTTATATGTGTTATATTCTTCCAAAAACATATTATTTCGTTCGTTTCTTTCCTGGTTCCAGCAAGAGTCAAAAGTGTTGATGATTGATCTGAGTAGCGAAACAGGCATGGTTTTTCTTTTAATATGTTCATATTATTTAAAAAATAAAAAATATAAATCAAGTTTTTGTAACATATATATTCTATAACCAATCAAAATTCACATTTTTCGATACAACATTCGCTTTTTCCGAAATAATATTCGCATTTTCCAATCAATATTTACATTTTCTGAATTAAAATTCATATTTTCGCAAAAAATATACATTTTCTCAAACAACATTCACATTTTCGCAATCAAAATTCACAATTTCATAATCAATTTTCATAATTCTCAAATCAGTTTAAATTAAAATATCAATTTTTTTATTTTTTCTTTAAGACAAACCAATTAACTACAAAATAAAAACAATATCATATACGATACAAAATTTCAACTCGACTTGTTTAATTTTTCTATCGTACTTATAAACATTATTGTTACTGCTATGAATTGTTAGTTTTTGTATTGTTTACTTGAAATCAAAAAATTTTTATTTGATTATACTGTTTAAAAACTTATCTCTTTTAAATTAAAAGATAAAAATATGCCCTATACTAATTAAAAAAACATCAAAACGAAAAATTTTGAGCCTCTTACTTGTTATTTATTTTATTATTAAATACTTAAAAGTGAATATATTATACCCAAATCAACTTGCTTGTCTGACTAAAATAATTAAAGTCGACTAGAGCTTATTATTGATGAAATATTGTCGTGTTCACTAAAGCAAAAACTGAATATTTCAGAAGTATAGTTTCGAAAAACTGAAGATAACTTAAAAACTGCCTTATAGATGTAAAAAATCTAATTTTGTGGCTCAAACAATTATGTATAAAATGTCGAAATACGAGGGTTTTTTTTAACTAAATTTATTACAAAAAAAACGTTATCTGTAATAAAAAACTGAGAAGAATATAGACTTAAAAAATTTGGGTTTGAAAAGTAGACATTAAGAAAGTTAGTTGAATTAATCGAAAATATTTATTAGCTGGCATAAAGTAAATCGATGCACAATTCAATATTCCGGACTGTGTATCCAAAATATCCGTCACAGATCTCTTGAAAAAAGTCAAAAAACTGAATTTTATCAATAACTCAATTAACCGTCTTCTCCCAAACTTATTCATGATCTAATATCGTTTTTTATTTTAGAAAATGAGTTTTCGATTGTTTAACATATACAAATAAGACGACGTAAAACTGAAAGAGGCTGCATACTCAGTGACAATTTCGGCCTCATCTTTTAATCTATGCATTCTCGCATTGTCTAGTATTATACAATATGTCCCAATAATTAAAATACTTCTCATATAAGAGCAGAGTTCTTGGAAAAAAACTGGCTAAAAATAATATCATTTACACTAGAGTCAGATATAATTTTACTGTTATTAATGCGTTTAGAAGAGATTCTAGCAATTAGAGTAATAGGCTATCCCTAAGGGCTAAAACAATAGCGAAGGTTAAGTCCAAATAGGATAACTACATTTGTCTTTGTATCGTGTAAATTAAAAGACGTTTCGACTATAAATGATAATTTTGAACAGTCACGGCCAAAGTTATGTTGCACCAGAGCGAATATGCTTTTCTTGCCACAATTTTATCAGACATATTGATCCGCAGAAGTTCTCTATGCGTTTTCTTATATCGTTGTTTTGAAATTGGAATTTTCTTCGAACTGTGCTAAAAAATGAAACTAAAACTCTGTGTTTCTGTTTCTCTTAACTTTGGTTTTATCTCTTTAAGTGCTAGTGGGTGTTTAATAAATGCAACATCTTCAACTTTTGTTAGTTATTCTTGTACTTAATACCCAGTCTGTTTCCTTTTCTTTTTTTATCTTTTTTGTGTTTTGTAATTTCGCGACGATTTTTCTTGCATTTAGATATTTAATTTCGATTGTTACGACTGCATATTTGACAAATACTTCTATGACATAAACTATTCTAATCAAGCACATTTTTAAAGCCGTTGGTTTTTTTAGCGAGGGTTGTTGATTTAGTGTATAATTATCATTTGTAACTCTCGCACTGCATTTTATAGTTCTTTATGGAAGTAAAAGTTTATGTCATGTTTTTTTTAAAACGTCAAAAATATACAAATGAAATACTATAAAGTAAATTTATTTATTAAATATAATTCGTGTTTTTTATAAATATTAAAGTTTTTGTGATTTAAATTGACATCACATTCTACTCTTCATAAATATAAAACTGACCCGGAAAGAAGTGAAGCTATTTAAAATTATTCAAAACTAGAATTTCTATCTGCCCGCGTAAATCAACCGTTATCTTGCTAAGTGGCTTCCTTTTTAAAAAACTGTTATTTATAATTTTATTTATTTTGAAGTTAATTATTTTGTCTTTAAAAAACAATAAAAATCTGGTTATTTTAATTAGAAAAAAGATTTGAGAATTGTGAACATAAATTGGGAAAATGTGAATTTTGAACGGGAAAATGTAGAAATAGATCACAAAGTGTGAATTTTAATTGGGAAAATGTGAATATTGCTTGTAAATAATATAAATCCTTTAATTCATGAAAGTAATTTATTTTTGGAAAGACACATATAATTAAATCTTGATTCTAATTAAAGTACAAATGTCGCTTTTGACTAATCGATACATTAAACAAAAAAATGTTTTTTTTATAAATAAATAAAAACGAAATAAAAAAAATTGGTTCTCAATTTGAACATAATATAGCTCTTTTTCTCTGTTTTATGTTTCAAGAAATTTTATATAAAACAACAAAAATATCAACTGACGCTTTAATCAGATTTATTTAGCCTTTAAAATTTGAGCTATAAAAAATACTATATGTTATCACTGCCGTTTTGCCTCCCCCCCCCCTCACTGAATTTTTGCCGAAATTTAGATGTAAAATAAATTTTTGTTATAAAACGAACTTATCACAACACTCCCGGGGAAATCTTAAAGAAAAACCAATAATAAAAAAAAATTTTTTTAAAACAGAATAACACAGAATACTACAATTACAGAATATCACAGTTTTTTTCGTGTCGTATAGTGATTAAACTTTTAAACAGAAATTTATTTTACAATTTCTTAATTTTATTACAAAGTTATATGCCTCTGAAAAAAATTAGATGAATCAACCTAAAAAAACCTTTTTGTTATATTTACAAAAAAATAAGTGGATGAAAAAAACACTATTGTTTTTTTTTACATGCCAAACAAACTGCCTTAGACTAAATTTAAAAAGAAACTTTTTGTTCTATTAGAAAAATTAACGCATTTTTTTTATAGTTGTTTTTTGAGGTTTTCTTATCAACAAACGTCGTTTATTTATATTTGATATTTTAAAATTTTTTGTTATTAGGTGTTTGTAAGAACTTACTTTTAATTGGTTTACCTGTGAAGTATATTTTTGAACAAAAATAAAAAATATGTTGTCATAAACTTAGAGTTTTTTTTGTAGTTACATAATTTTAATTTCTTGTAAAAAGAAAGCAAATTATATAGTAACATTAACATCTTGTTCTTCAGTTTACAATGTATAAAAAACTTTTATTTGCGAATACAAAATGCGTCGCTGAGTTATCGATATATAAAGACGACATTAAGTAAGCTCTTACAAAGATAGTTTGTCTTTTTAGTTTTTTCTAGTTGTTTCAACGGGCAACTCAAACGAGTATTATCTTTTTTCGAATCCCATATGAATGTTTCTAACCATGGCTGTATAAAAATTAATTGTAATTGATTTTCAGTGAGCTATCAATCACTGCAATTGTTTTTTTTCAAGCAATCAATCATTGCAATTGTTTAACATTTAAACATTGAGCAATAATACGTAAAGTTTTTTAAGGGGAGATTAATACATAGAAAAACATAAATCA